>JARQOD010007469.1:0-38741 GCA_033576555.1 Oophaga sylvatica | reverse complement strand
GCGCGGCTTTGGCGGGGGATTCAAATCCCGCGCGGCACCTCTCATTGGCTGAGCCGGCGGGGCGGGGATTTGAATCCCGAGCCGCTCATTGGCTGAGCCGCCAATGAGTGGTTCCACGCATTGGCTGATCTGCCGCCAGCAGAGCCAATGAGCAGCGCAGGATTCGAATCCCCCGCCAAAGCCGCACGGCACCTCTCATTGGCTGAGCCGTGCCGCGCAGCTTTGGAGGGGGATTTGAATCCCCCACCAAGCTGCTAGCGGTATTGGTGCCAGATTTGAATACCGCTAGCAGCTGATGTGATTGGTCGCCTGCCGCCAGGTTGCCGATCTATCAGCTGTTAGCGGTATTGACGATCTCCCGGCAGTGTTAGCACCACTAAGGATACACAGATGTTCATTTCACCGCAGTCCCGATGCAATAGCATCAGGCATATTTCTGTCTCTATATAAAGACCAATATTGGCATTACTGCCATATGGTCAGTGGTAAATAATACGAGTCCTACAGAACATATAAGAGATTACAGCAGAGTTACAGATAATGACTTACCGCTGACGTTCTTTCTGATGGAATTGTTCACTTTTGACGTCTTTTCCATCTGGCCAAGACCGATATGACAACTTCTTCCAGCCAGGACTTGGCTGCAGAGAATACAACAAAGACACATTTCACGTCTCATATTTTCAGCACTGTCACCAATGGGACTATTCCCAACCTGCACAAATTACTCATCCTGCTGATACCACAATGCTGAGCCGCTGCTGCTGCTGTATGTGTCCCTATTACTGCACCTGCTGTGTGGTTCTGTGTGACCTCTAAATTCTAAAGCAACCCTCTATAATATAGTAATGCCGGGTGCTAGTGCCCTAGAAAACAATGCTCACATTTTGTCCCCTAAAAAGTAATAATGCCCTGTGTGTGCCCCTATGACAGTCACAGTAACCTGAGTTCCTCTATAACAATAAGTGCCACTTTACATTTAATAATGTCCCATGTCTCCCCCTGTACAGCTCCCCTATACACAATGTGATGCTCTCTTATACACAGTATAATGCCCCCTCACTGTATATATACTGACCCCTTAATATTACCCAAACCATTTAATGGCTCTAGCACTGTATGATGGCCCAGTCAGTATAATCCCCACACTTTATGATTGCCTCCTAGATAGCCTCCATATAGCATAATACACCAGCTAGCCCTCAATATAGTATAATGCACTCCCCATAAGTAGAGTCTATAGTATAATGCACTCCCCATAGGAACAGTCTGTAGCATAATGCACTCCCCATAAGCAGATTCTATATTATAATGCACCCCCATAGGCAGCCTCTGTATCATAATACAACCCCATAGGCAGCTTCTATATTATAATACACCCCCATAGGCAGCCTCATATTATAATACACCCCCATAGGCAGTCTCTATATTATAATACACCCCCAAGGCAGCCTCTATATTATAATACATCCCCATAGGCAGCTTCTATATTATAATAATCTCCTATAGGCAGCCTCAGTATTATAATGCACCCCCATAGGCAGCCTTTATACTATAATGCACTCCTCATAGGCAGCCTCTATAATATAATGCACTCCCTATAGCCAGCCTCTATATTATAATGCACTCCCATAGGCAGCCTCTATATTATAATGCACTCCCACAGGCAGCCTCTATATTATAATGCAACCCCATAGGCAGCCTCTATATTATAATGCACCCATATAGGCAGGCTCTATAGTATAATGCAGCCCCCTTTTATAGGCAGCCTCTGTATTATAATGCAGCCCCCCTATCATAGGCAGCCTCTGAATTATAATGCAGACCTCTTCTCATAGGCAGCCTCTGTATTATAATGCAGCCCCCCTTTCATAGGAAGCCTCTGTATTATAATGCAGCCCCCCTCTCATAGGCAGTCTTTGTATTATAATGCACCCCCATTAAAAAAAAAAAAAATTAATACTCGCCTCTCTTCCTCCTGGTTCCTCCGCTGCTCTGAGCTCCCGCTCATCTCCTGACTAGAGTTGAGCGATACTTTCCGATATCCTAAAGTATCGGAATCGGAAATGGTATCGCCGATATCACTAAAATATCGGCGATACCCGATATCGATACCGGAAGTCCCATGTAAGTCTATGGGAACAAAATATCGAAATTAAAAAAAACCCATTGTTGCCTTGTTGGTTAATTGTACATGAAGGAAAACAAGAAAGAGTAATGTAGAATGTATTGGGGAAGGTTGAGGAGACATTAAAGGCATAGATGTTTAACCCAATCAAATGGAATAGCATAAATATTTTTTTTTTTTTAAAGATGTTCGGATTGACGAAGAAATTGACAATGTTAACGTTTTTTATATTTTGGCAAATATGTATATTACACAACTTCCATGCTCTTCATCTTCACCTTTTTAACTTTTCACACACTTTCTCCTTCATAATCTTCTGCAGCATCATCTTTTTCATCAAATTATTCTTCATCTTCACATTCTTTATCTTCTTCTTAAACTTCTTGCTATTCATCTTTGTTAACATTACTCATATTCTTCTTATTAAACTATTATTCTTATTCATATTCTGCTTCATCTTCTTCATCATATTCTTATTTGTGACAGAGAATCCTGTACTTGTAATCTGTCAAAGTATGAATTTTTCATCCTTCCGTTCTTGCTGTCACAAAAGATTTAAATTACAACAGTATTTGTCCGTGTTCAGTTTAGCCTGCAGCAGCAGGCATTTTCCAGGGGCACCACGAGGAGGAACGGACTCACCCCCATACACTGCTTAGTCTTCTTCTGCTTAGAATTTAGAGCATATATTTTGCTCTTCATTTTGGTCTTATACTTCATGTTCTTCTGCTTTTAGATCTTCTGCTTATTGTTCTTGTGTCTCTTGTTCCGTATCTTGTATTTGTAGCACAATCTTGTACCAGCTGATGTTACTGGGACACGGTTACTAAGCAGGAGGTACCTGTGCTCCAAAGCACTACCAAGGACCAGCAGACGTTGCTGGAACTCGGATACCGAGATGGAGGCACCTAGACCAAAGGCACTGCGGAGAACCAGTTGACGGTACTGGAACCCGGAGGGGCAGCAGAAGGAAAAGAGCCAATGGCACAACCGAGGACCAGCTGACGTTACTGGGACACGGTTACTAAGCAGGAGGTACCTGTGCTCCAAAGCACTACCAAGGACCAGCAGACGTTGCTGGAACTCGGATACCGAGATGGAGGCACCTAGACCAAAGGCACTGCGGAGAACCAGTTGACGGTACTGGAACCCGGAGGGGCAGCAGAAGGAAAAGAGCCAATGGCACAACCGAGGACCAGCTGACGTTACTGGGACACGGTTACTAAGCAGGAGGTACCTGTGCTCCAAAGCACTACCAAGGACCAGCAGACGTTGCTGGAACTCGGATACCGAGATGGAGGCACCTAGGCCAAAGGCACTGCGGAGAACCAGTTGACGGTACTGGAACCCGGACGGGTAGCAGAAGGTACAAGAGCCAATGCAAGTAACGAGGACCAGCTGACTGTGCTGGAACCCGGAGGGGCAGCAGAAGGAAAAGAGCCAATGGCACAACCGAGGACCAGCTGACGTTACTGAACCCCAGTAACACAGGAGCAAGTGTTGACTGTGCTAACAGCACTTCCGAGCAACAACTGGCGGTGTTGGAGCCCAGGGTCAAGGAGGATGTTTAAATACTAGATCAAGTAATTTCCTTGTTACCTGTCAATTTTAATGTCTATACTTCAAACAAGAGAAAGATAACCTTTATACCATAAGATGATGATTTCATTTAAACTAATATCTAGATAAATAAAGAATTGACAAACATAAACACATACATTAACATGTTGAACAGCAATGCAAACCACAAATAAATTAGTTAAGGAATCTGCTATACGGTTGTACATAAAAGCATACAAGTACATATCTGAATCCATTAATGATGGATAAGTAACAGTATGTACACCATTTTTATTGTATAGACAATGAATGTCTGACTTCAAAACATCATCAGCATTACAAGTTATCTGTGACATTACTAAAATGTTACATTTGCTGAATAATGTCACTAAACAGTTTATACAAAATTATACAATTTCCATCATGTAATACTCATAATATGTGGCAATAATCATGTTTATTAACAAACATAACCTTTAAAAAGTGCATAGTGCATAAGCGAAAATTGCTATTTATGCCTGACTGTCGACTTGCAAGCATGACAACGGATAGATAAGGTATATATAGATGAGACTGCATAGCCACAGATGGTGAATGGCGATGTAATACTGTACTCAATAAAGTGTGCGTCACTACTACATAATTTTTTTTATATAGCTTTATAAACAGGGTACGTGGATGTATGCTTGCGCCTTTGTTTTGACGCACAGACTGCCTTCCTGCTGAGACGCGTTGGTAGTGAACAGTTGTGTGCAGTGTTCACTGTAGTCTGAGGTTTTCCTTTTTGGAGTGCAGATCACGCTCCAGTTAGTTCTTCAACCACTGCTGGTTGTAGTCTGCTGAGCGTGTGTCACTGGCACATCCTTGAAATTTTTCTCTAATTGTTGCTGCTCCATTCTATTACAAATAAATAAAATCTATTAGTGTGACGCGCTTCCATCCGTATACAATACATTGGTTGCAAACACTATAGAAGTACACAAAGGGGCCTTTCACACCTACTGAACAGTTGTGTGCAGTGTTCACTGCAGTCTCTGCGGAATAACCACACTTAGGCCTTATAACTTTTCAGACTTTCTTTATCAATCTACCAGATGAAGAAGGCAGGGAGTAAGGCACGTGGTCGTGGAGTTTCTTCAGGGAGAGGACGTGGGGATTCTGTGGCTGCTGCGGCCCCCAGTGACACAGCATCCACCAGTTTTCCCCGGGCCGTGAGCGTTCCTTTATGCGCACTTTTGTAGGAGCTCGGAGTACCCCCCTGCTGCGGGAAGAACAAATTGAAGCCGTTGTTGTTTGGATCTCAGCCAATGCATCGACTTCAATTGCTTCCACCTCCTCTCAGGACCACAGCACTGTTGGGCAACCATCTGTCTCTTCACCGCCTGGCAAATTGCCCAGGCAGTCAGAGAGTTCTGTACAGGAGCCAGCGAGTGTCTGCTTCTGTTCTCAGAATCTATTGGCTTGTAAAACAGGGGCCCAGCCAAGCAGCATTCTGTAATGTGAAGAAGAGGGAGTATGCAGTGATGCGCAACAGCTGTGTCTCTCTGAATCTGAAGAGGCGGGTGAGACAGTGCCGATGGTCAGCACACCGCAGAACGCATCTGATGATGATGATGAGACCCAGGTGCCAGTTTCTGTTGAGCATGGTGCTGGCCAGACCACCCAACAGCAGGTGTTGGAAGAGGGTAGTGGAGATGATGAGGTCCAATACCCAACATGGCATGAAGAACAGGAAGGTGGTGGGGAGCAGCTCAGAGAATAATATAATATTTATTTATATAGCGCCATCATATTCCGCAGCGCTTTACAGTTTAGCAGTTTCAGAACACAAGTCATAAGTAACAACGTTAACAATACAATAATTTAAGCTAAATAAGTCGCCCCTGCTCGTGACAGCTTACAATGTACAATGAGATGGGGGAGATACAAAGTATAGGTGTTTTATATACAATGGTGCATTTACAATGATGTTCCAGCCATCTTAAGGGACTGAGGGATGGAGATAGTGAATGGGCTAGAGACACACACACACTTACACAGAATACATAGAATGACTTTGATTAGTGAATGTGATAGGCCGCTCTGAACAAATGTGTTTTGAGGGAGCGCCTGAAACCATGCAAATTGTGGATAGTCCTAATTTCTTGGGGTACAGCATTCCAGAGGATTGGCGTAGAGCAGGAGAAAATCTTGGAGTCGGGAGTGGGAGGTACGTATTAGTGCAGAGGTTAGTCGAAAGTCGTTTGCAGAGCGCAGCAGTCGGTTAGGCCGATAGATAGAAATGAGGGAGGAGATGTAGGAGGGTGCTGCACTGTGGAGAGCTTTGTGGTGAGAACCAGTACTTTGGTTGAAAAGCTGGGAGAGGCCTAGAGAAATGGTTAGTGATAGAAGGAAGATAGAGGAAGACATTGCCCCAACGGTACAAACAGGAGGGAGAGTTAGGCTGCAGACTCGGTTGCCTGTAGCCTCCAGTTTGGCACCTGTTCGGAGCAGTTGTCTTCCAAAAGTCAAAACGTGCGCTCCCAGGACTTGCACTGCGTGGTCCTTTTTTCACACACTTGCACATGATATTTGCTATGTTGAAATGCAAGCTGTGTAATCAAAAATTAAAAATAGCTAAAAGTGTCCAGTCCCTCAATACCACAAATATGTGGAAACATGTGCGGACAAAGCACGTAGTTGAGTTACAAAGACACACTGGAGATGTAGGCCAACCTACAGCAGCACCTACATCTTCAGGTTGGTGTTGAAGCCTCTTCATCGAGCTCACACACAGCTGGTTATGCTTCCTCACAGGATCGCCATGGAAGAACCTCGGCCACTGTTGTCCAGAGACAAACTTTTTTCCACACACATGCAGCAAGTTCCTGTCATCCCTCACACTCCAGGCCACAAAACAGCAGCGGTTAGCACAGGCATGGGAATAAAAGACGGCCTACTCCGCAAACCATGCACGAGCACAGGCTCTGAATGCTGGCATTGCAAAACTCCTGTCCCTTGAAATGCTGTGATTCAGGCTGGTGGAGACAGACAGTTTCGTAATGAATATCATTGTCAATCCCACAATACATGTGCCAAGCCGATTTCATTTAGCAGGCAAGCGCCCTGGGAAAAAAACTGTTGGGGAAAAATTAAAAAATGCCTACAAAAAACCCTCTGCAAGGTCCCCTGCCCCCGTTTCGGGCCTCCTTGTTATGACGTACACCAAAGGAAAAAGGGAATTTTTTCCCTACAAAAAAGCTAAAAACCCTACATGAGGGGGGCCCGACCTGCGACCAAACCCCAATCCTCATCTAGTGTCGAAGCTTATTTGCGGGGGTAAACCCCCAAAACTTTGGGGCGGGGGGGGAAAAAGGGGCCCCCCCCTTTTCCCAAATAAAAATTTTCGGATAATTAAACAAAAAAAAATACTTTTGATCCTAACATCAACAAAACCACAGATAAGGCACCTAACACCCGGCTAGTTAACATAATAATACAATGAATCAAGCAAAGCCAGAAGGGCGGAGCCAGAAAAATGGGGAAAAAAAGGTCATGTGACCAGCAACTGAAACAAAACCTAACAAGAGGGTTCTAAACACCCAGGCCGGGGGAAAATCCTTTCCCCCTCATGCCCATTGGGTCATTTTGGGCACCGGGTACTGATCTTGGGTGGCGCTGTACGTTTTCTGCCAACTCCAAGGATTGAGGAATCAAGTCTGTAAATTATTCCTCCTCCTATTCCAGTTCCTCAAACAGCTGCGGACCGTCACGGTTACCCCACTGGACCCGTAAAAGTTTACCTGTTGCACCGATATGACACGCCGTGTCAAATGCAAAAGGCCATCCGGAATTAATTTCCAGGGAATCTTCCACACAGCCAGGAGCCTGTAATCCCAAAAAGGGAGAGCGCGTGGGGTTTTTTGGAAGAAACTACCAGGCTTGGGTAGTGTTGACAATGGCCGAAATCTGGTGTCAGTTTGGGTTGGCAACCTCACTCACATACCATGTCTGTCAATTTTCCAACTTGGTCGTCCCGAGTTTTTTGAGGGACTTCCGGTTCTTGAACACTGCTGCACAAGGTCCCCTAAGTGGCCTCACTTGCGCGTCCACATGGCCAATCGCTGATGCAGCTTGCAACGCAGATTTCACCTTATGAACATCGATTATTGTGACGTCCCCACGGGTGGAATTCCTCGTTACATATGTTGGGCGGTTGTGTGAGCAGAGCAAACAGAATGGAGATAGCGGATCGGGCGCAGCAACTCCGCAATTTGCGGCGTTCACTTCACCACTACTGAGTGGCCTCTATAAAGAAAATAATATTATTTATTTTATAGCGCCATAATATTCCGCAGTGCTTTACAGTTTAAACATTTCAAAACACGAGTCATAAGTAACAACGTTAACAATACAATAATTAAAGCAAAATCAGCCGCCCCTGTGGTGAAAGCTTACAATCTACAATGAGGTGTGGGGAGATACAAAGTACAGGTGTTATAATTCATGGTGTTTTTACAATGAGGTCCAGCCATTTTAAGGAAGTGAGGGATGCATGGAGATAGTGAATGGGCTACACACACAGAATTACACATAGAATGACTTTGATTAGGAATGTGATAGGCACTGTGAACAAATGTGTTTTGAGGGGCGCCTGAAACCATCCAAATTGCGGATAGTCCTAATTTCTTGGGGTTAGAGCATTCCAGAGGATTGCGCAGCGGGCGGGTGAAGTCTTGGAGTTGGGAGTGGGAGGTACGATTAGTGCAGAGGTTAGTCGAAGGTCGTTTGCAGATGCAGCAGTCGGTTAGGCCGATAAATATAAATAAGGGAGGAGATGTAGGGGTGGTGCGCGCTGTGGAGAGCTATGTTGGTGAGAACCATAATTAGAATTGGATCCTATAATGAATGGGCAGCCACGCCAGTGTAATGAGTGGCGAATAACTCTATGAAGGATATCTGCCACGGTTTTGCGTGCGTTTGATGAGTCAACGCGGATGGCGAGTGCAGATGATGCACTAGTCAGCCTGACTGTCCCCCCTTATCTGCCTGCTTCAAAAACACTGCAAGCACAAGGCATGAGGTTTTGAAGAGGTGGAGGATGAGAGTCACAAATTCCATCACCTTCTGGACAGTCAGCGCAACGTGGTTCTCACAAAGGGCTGGGGACTTTCAAAGTACCATGCTGTATCAACAATTGAACCTCCAGAGTCGCTGTCTATATTTTCAAACCATTACAAACTTTTAATGTATTTACAAAGCACATAATGTACATTTTTTGTCTATCCTTTTGTAATGCTATTGTGTTTCCATAAATGATGTTACAGAATTATGATACAAAGTTTTTAAATTGAGTTTTAAATTTTGTAAATTTATATGTTTTTTGAAGGACTTTGTGAGGAGGATGGGGAGGAGTCAATGGAGAAACATCGTCCGAGGGGGGAAGACAATGCTCTATCGATGTAGACCAAGGGGGGTGATGCACCCGCAGGGCGAGATGAACCCCTTGCAGGGACAACGTTTCTTGGCCCTTGGGAGTCTGCAGCACATGGTTGATTTCATCTGCATGGCGAGAAAACGACCGCCCCATCGAACCATTCACACCACGTTGATTATTGGGTGTACACCCTCCTAAACCCCCGCTACCGGGACAACTTCAAACCTCATCCACCGTAACCGGGGGGCGTAAAATGGGGGAAGTACCAAACACACTGGTGCAATCATAATTTCTCCATTCCAGCCGAGAGCACTGGTGTACGATTACAAAGCAGCTCTGTCGTCGAGGCATGGAGACAGCTCGCAAAAAAGAGGGAGCACAAGCAGCGCCTCTGCACAGGGGAAGAACTATGTTCCAAAGTGTCAAGTTTTGGGACGCCACCCATGTCTACACCACCAACGGCCCATCGCAGGAGGGGAACATTTTCCCTAAGATGGTGACAGACTACATGTCTTGCCCTTCATTCTCCCAGATGGCTCTTCCCCATTCAAGTTTTGTGTCTCTAAGTGGATACATCCAGAGCTTAGCCAGTATGCATTGGAGGTGCTGGCTTGATCGCGGGAGTGTATTATCGGAGCGCGTTTTTACGCTGCGGGGGTACTAACGACCTTCATCGACTATCCTACGATAATGTAAACCTTACTTTTCGAAAAAACTAGGATGGATCTCGCCTGAATTTTGCCGTCCGGTTTTAGATTTTAATAACTGGTTGGAAAAGTTTTCCATGTCTCCTGTTATGTTCATCTTTCTACCACCTGAGCATACTCCTGGCTACCCAACACTGCCATTGCTGCCAAATGGCGTGCCCAGACCAATTCAAAGCTATAGTGATAGTGGGGTTCAGTAAGCCTGCTGTTCCCCTGCTGTGGCCCAAAAATTCTGCTACCTAGCACACATGTTTTAAAAAAAAAATGACATTTAAGTGGCTATGTACACATAATTCAGGCTACACCCTTATTTCTAAGCGGAAAAAATGAAACGTCAAATTTAAAACCCTTCAATGATTTTGTTTGGTAACAAATCTGTAATAAATAATTGTGACATATTATGGCAGATATCCCAGTCTAACAAAATGCAACACAAAAGCATACTTATGCATTGGGGACTGAGGTGAACCTTCTCACTCCATAACTTTGACCCATCCAACTCACATCATGCCCCAAATGCGGCAATGTTGGAAGTGCATAATGTGGGTTGAAATTTGACAAAGCGCAGTGCGAAGGTTTCCTTCTGTGTTCTTTTGGGTTTTAAATAAAAGCATACAGTAAATTAAAATACATTTTTGTTAAGGGACATGATGTACACCTGTAATTTGTGCAAACAATGGATGTAGGACTATTTTCCCCTTCAACATTATTAAAATTTGTGTCATTTGAAAAAATACATATTTTAGTTAAATGGAATGTAGCAGAACCAATTGGAGATAAATGAAAAGGATGAGCCACTGAGACACGCTCAGCAGAGTACAAGCAGCAGTGCTTGAACATGTAACTGGAGCGTGATCTGCACTCAAAAAAGTAAAAAACACAGACTGAAGTGAACACTGAAACACAACTGTCCACAATCTGTGAAAAGCTCCTTTCTGTACTTCTATAGTGTTTGCAACCAATGTATTGTATACGGATGGAAGCGCGTCACACTAATAGATTAGATTTATTTTAAATGGAATGTAGCAGAACCAATTGGAGATAAATGAAAAGGATGAGCCACTGAGACACGCTCAGCAGAGTACAAGCAGCAGTGCTTGAACATGTAACTGGAGCGTGATCTGCACTCAAAAAAGTAAAAAACACAGACTGAAGTGAACACTGAAACACAACTGTCCACAATCTGTGAAAAGCTCCTTTCTGTACTTCTATAGTGTTTGCAACCAATGTATTGTATACGGATGGAAGCGCGTCACACTAATAGATTAGATTTATTTTAAATGGAATGTAGCAGAACCAATTGGAGATAAATGAAAAGGATGAGCACTGAGACACGCTCAGCAGAGTACAAGCAGCAGTGCTTGAACATGTAACTGGAGCGTGATCTGCACTCAAAAAGTAAAAAACACAGACTGAAGTGAACACTGAACACAACTGTCCACAATCTGTGAAAAGCTCCTTTCTGTACTTCTATAGTGTTTGCAACCAATGTATTGTATACGGATGGAAGCACGTCACACTAATAGATTGATTTTTTTCTAATATAATGGAGCTGCACCAATTCCACTAAATAAAAAAAAAAAAAAAAAAAAAAAAAAAGGGACACGTGCAGATGCTACAAACAGCGGTGGATGCAGAGCAAACTGCAGCGTCACTGCACTGTCACACACACACCTTGCACAGAGCTGTTAAAACAACACTGGCAAAATGAAGCTTTACACAGCGGTTGGTAAACTAGCCTGCCTCAAGCACAGTAGTACACAAAATCGCAATATCTAACTGTCCCTCAGAGTGAGCAGAGTAGCGTTCTGTCCCTTACTGAGTTCACAGCACAGTGACGCTAAAATGGCGGCGGCGCCTTTTATAGTGCATTCTGACATCATTTCAGCAGCCAATCACAGCCATGCCATTAGTTAAGATGACCGCAGCATCACAGGATGTGCCCACACTTCGTAGGATTCCTCATTGGCTGACTAAAATCACATTGCCTCTCAAAGAATTATGGGAACTTCCGATTCCGGTATACGATATGGAAAAAGTATCGGAATTAAGTATCGGAATTCCGATAACGCGAATATCGGCCGATACCCGATACTTGCGGTATCGGAATGCTCAACACTACTCCTGACGCTCATCTCTGGGTAGTGATGTAATCGCACCCCGTCAGTGTCTGCGTCAGACGCTGACAGGGGGATGATGGGAGAAGGAGCGTAGTGTTCCTTCTCTCATCAATACGGTCAGCTGTATAGGCTAGAGGCCGGTACAGCTGACCCTGTGATGATGGGCGGGGCCCACTGCTGGCACCAGGCCCCTCACAGCCTGCTCAGTGGCCCATAGCAGCCGGGCGGCAGTTCAGGGAGATTGATTCTCCCTGCACTGCCACAGAATGTAACTGTATGGGCGTGCTGTGCCCTCCTCATCTCTGTCTACCACTCAAGCTCTCCACAGTGCTGCACCCACCCTGCATCTCCTCCTTATCGCTGTCACCTACCCAAACTTTCCACAGTTCTGCACCCGTCCTGCATGCCCTCCTCATCTCTGTCTACCACTTAAGCTCTCCACAGTGCTGCACCAGCCCTTCATGTTATCCTCATCTCTAACACCCAAGCTTTTCACAGTGCTGCACCAGCCCTGCATCTCCTCCTCATCTCTGTCTACTACTGTAACCATGCTCTCCATTACACTAATGACCGAAGACTAGTGTTGAGCGATACGATACTGCAAATATCGGATATCGGCCGATATTAGCTGTATCGGCCTTTCGATTCCGAATACCGATATTTTCGTCATATCGAATACCGGAATCGGATTTGTCACTGTCACTGTCTGTGTCCGTCGGTCGGGTCTGTCACTGTCAGTGTCCGTCGGTCGGGTCTGTCAGGAGTCAGCGGCACTTACCTGGCAGAAGATCTCCGGCGGTCACGTCCTGGACTGCTTGATGGCCGCCATTATCTTCTCCCTGGCGGTCACATGCAGTTTCTCGCGATAACTGCAGTGACTGCTGGGTAATCCCGGCCGTAAAGCAGTCAGTCCGATGACGTCACCGCCGGGGAAGCAGGTAATCAGCTGTGCTGCGCCGGGATGACAGGCTCTGCCTGTCATTCTGATGTAGCAGAGCTGGATCGTCGTGGGACACTCGTTACTATGGACTGCGTCTGACAGGTGGTATACTGCTGTTTTTTTTTTTTCATTTTTTTACAGGAGATCGATGGCGTCGCAGGATGAGACTGTAATAAAAGTAATGAAAACTTGTGTTGTTTTTTTTTATTAAATTAAAAAACTTTTATATGAACATTCACCCGTCCGGGTACATAAACAATTTAACTATTTACATACAGGGACCCTGTCCGGGTTATTTATAATTCTTTGGCAGGGGTGTTCCAGGTACCACCTGGTACTCTTCTGATGCTTGCCAAACATCCGAGACACCAAGGACCACCAGGACCTGATGACGTCGTGTGGCCTGTACAGTCAAGTCGTGACCCGCTATCTGGGTCTGTGTGGCCACCTCTTTCATCTCCCTCCGAGTCTGGACCCCTATGTCCCGGACTGAACGAACCCCAGGGGCCTAACAGGTGCCGGGTACGGGCCAGCTATAGTTATCATGTCCATAGCTGGGGCTGCTGAGGAGACCACTGAGGGAGGCTGGGGAGATTTACGGCGTGGGGTGGGCACTTGTGCAGAGGCCTGGATGTGGGAGGCTGAAGGCTCCGAGGGTCTCACAGGTTCCTGACACTCTGGGGAGTAGGGGTCGCACCTGGTAACATTTAGGGCGTACCATCCATTGTAACCCCAGTGTCGGGTGTAAGTCACCAAGTCTCCTGGCAACAGGTCCCTCCCCGGGTGTCCTTCTGGAAGGTGAGTCTCCACGTCCCGCCGGGTCACAAAGACTTCTAAATAAAGTCCAGGCTCCTGGATGAAGCCCCAACCACCTTTCAATTTAAAGCTCCGTACTGCACCCTTACCCCGCGGCTCCCTCAGGGTACCTTTATCTTTTCTCATCCGGTCCTTATCTGCCCGGTCCTTCTCGATGTGACGTTGGCGAAGCTTCTGGGATTTGCGCTGCTCCCTTTGTCGCTCTGCTTCCTTCTCCCAACGTCTCCACTCTTCCTCCTGACGCCGGTTGTAATTCTCCTCCAGCATCTCCATGTCTCCACCATCAAACTGCAGCTTACGATGCCCGATTTGCGGCAGCTCTCCTGGCGCCCCCCAGTCCTGGCGGCGCTCACCTGCGGAGGAAGCAGCCGGCTCTGGAACAGATGACAGTCGGGGCTCCAGTACAGACAGGAAGACCTCTGGTGCCTGCGCGGCCTCCTCCATGAGGACGGGTGTCGCTTCTTCTGTCTCAGCGACGGGGGAAGACAGCGGGATCTGGGGTGCTGCCGGTGCAGAGTTTTTTGCAGGAACGGGTGCCTCCACTGCGACAACGTCAACCGGATCACATTGCAAGGGCTGGGATGCCCGCACGGACTCCTCTACTAGAACGGGTGCCTCACCTTCCGGTACAGACACTTCAGGTAAGAGGGATTGGCGCCGCTCCAAGTTTAGTTTTAGGGCACGCCAGCTGGCTTCCATCCTGGCGACCTCCTCCCGGTGCCGGGCCAGGCCTCTTAGGGTATCCTCCGCTTCTTGCAGCGTAGGAGGGTTTCCAGGCCGGGTGCCCAACGGTGGTTCCGTGGCGATCGGGTCGCTTCCGTGGGGGTAGAGCTGTGACTGCTCCATCCCTTCACACTTCTGCTCGTGTCCATTAGCCATCTCTGCCAAGTCACATGTGTCATTAGCATCTGGAGAGGGCCCCTCTTTTGTAGTGAGGCGGGACCTTCGTGTTAGTTTCCGCACACTGAGGAGGATGAGGAGGCGGAACTGAAGAGCTGTGGGGCACGATCTTACATTGCAGTACCATTTAGAGTGGTCGGCCATCGTTTTCACGCCACTGAGTGAGTGTACACCCACGAAGAGCACGCCCTTCTTCTTCACCAGTGCCTCGTCGTGACGCAGATATGGCGGAAAAATGGCAAATACATTCTCTGATGATTTTAGCAATTCTCAAGCACAAAACCAGTTCAATTCAGGCACACAGGACTCGCTTATAGCGAGCTACAGAATCCTGTCCGTGACGCCCAAGTTGAGTCGCACAGAGCCAGAGGTTTTGGGGGTACTCGGCACCGAGCCCGTCGACTTCTATGGGGTATGTCACGGCTTTACCCGGCAATTGAATCAGAGTCTATTTTACTATGTAGAAGTGTATAAACTATAAATATATGTATATATATATGTCACAATGACATGTATATATATATATATATGTATTCTATGTGTGTATATTTTGTGTTTACAACGACAGAAAGGGTTTTTTTTGTTGCGATTTTTTGTTCCCATAGACTTACATTGGACTTCCGGTATCGGAATCGGATATCGACGATATTTAGTGATATCGGCGATGCCATTTCGATACGATATTTTTAGATATCGAGCAGTATCGCTCAACACTACCGAAGACCAACATCCTTTACAATCTGAACCTCTCACTTCTGTCTCTAAGACAAGACTTCTCTTGTGCTGCACTATTTCTTTATAATGCACTACCTTAGACAATATGGTTAATTCACTAGCATCCACAGTTTTAATCATGCCCTAATACCACATCTCTTTAGACCTGTCACCTTACCTTACCAATCTAGCCATTCTCTGTTCTTTCTTCTTAAATTTTCCTCCAAATCTGGTCCTATCATCTTTTTCCACTCGCTCTGTGCACTCACAAGCACTTGTACAGATATTGGCTGGAGACTGGTTTATTCAGCTTTCCTCCACCGTATTATATTGGTGGTTGAACCACACACAGCAAGCACTTTATACCTTTTGTGTCTGCCCTTTTCCTCATAGATTGTAATCTTGCAAAGAGGAACCTTTATTTACTAGTTTAATTGCTGAATTATGTGTCTTACATTGTTTGTACATGTACCCTTTGAATTGGAAAGTGCTGTGGAATATGTTGGTGCTATAGAAATAAAATTATTATTATTATTATTATTAAGGGGAAAATGCAAAGTACTACCAGTGGGCAATAAAAATGAAAAAAGCATATTCAGAATGGGAAGAATAGGGCTAAGCAACAGCACATGTGAAAAAGGCTTGGGTATAGATCACAGACTAAACATGAGTTAAGTGTGATGCAGCAGCAAAAAAGGCAATTACAATTCTGGGATGTATTAACAGAAGCACAAAGTCTAGATCACGTGAAGTCATTATTGCCCTCTACTCCTCTTTGGTCAGGCCTCATCTGGAATACTGTGTCCAGTTTTGGGCACCACATTTTAAAAAAGACATCAACAAACTGGAGCAAGTTCAGAGAAGAGTGACCAGAATGGTGTCCGGTCTGCAAACCATGTCCTATGAGGAAAGGTTACAGGATTTGGGAATGTTTAGCTTGCAAAAAAGAAGACTGAGAGGAGACTTAATAGCTGTCTACAAATATCTCAAGGGCTGTCACATTGTAGAAGGATCTTCTTTATTCTCATTTGCACAAGGAAAGACTAGAAACTTTTTGATATACGAAAGATGTGTATCTTCGTACCGTGTTAGCCAGTAGATAGAAAAATATTTAGACTTGAGAGTCCTCAGTGGTTGATACCTTTTAATGGCTAACTGAAAAGATGGTAACAAATTGCAAGCTTTCGAGACTACTCAGGTCTCTTCATCAGGCTAGACTAATACAAAATCTGAAGAATCACATATTTATATACACAACAGGACACAGGAATAATGCAATAGGTAAGACAAGTGACGTGAAGCAGAACTGTCATTATGGCAGAGGGATGAACATAAATATTGGAACAGTTCATAGATAAGGAGTGAAAGTTTTATTGCCCTCTGATTGGGGTCTGCTGTTTTGATGCCCCTAGAAGGTCAGAGAAGCAGATTCCTTAATTGATATAGAAAGACATAAATCCATAGAAACTTTTGACATTTACGGTGATCAATGAGTGGAACAGGCTGCCACTAGAGGTGGTGACTTCTCCTCAATGGAAGTCTTCAAACAGAGGCTGTACAGACATCTGTCTGGGATGATTTAGTGAATCCTGCTTTGAGCAGGGGGTTAAACCAGATGTCCCTTCCAACTCTACAATTGTATGATTCTATGATATAATAATAAATGAGGAAGTCTAAGCTGATTTCTTTTCTATCCAATATATACAGCTTGGTTAATTGATTGATTGATTGATTGATTGATTGGTTTGATAGTGGGTGAGTTGGTTGAATACTTGGTAGGTTGGTTGGCTCCATAGCTGGATAGTTAGTCAGTTTGATGGTTGGTTAGTAGTACATCTATTCATTCACTCATGGCCATATGCCACTAGGTGGCTTATTATAGATCAGATATTTGATATACAGATCTGGCAAAAATTAAGAGACCACTTTAAAATGTTCAGTTTGTCTGATTTTTCTCTTTATAGGTATATTTTTGAGTAAAATGTAAATTGTTCTTTTATTTTATAAACTACTGACAATATGTCTCTGAATTTCCAAGCAATAAATTTTGTGTTTTTTTTCTGATAATGAGAAATGGTCAAAATTAGAAAAAAATGCAGTGCTTTCAGATCTCAAATAATGCAAAGAAAACAAGTTCATAATCATTTAGAGACAACAATACTAATGTTTTAACTCATGAAGAGTTCAGAAATCAATATTTTGGGGAATAACCAAGAATTTTAATCACAGTTTTCATGCGTCTTGGCATGCTTTCCACCAGTCTTTCACACTGCTCCTGGTGCAAAAATTTAAGCAGTTCTTCTTTGTTTGATGGCTTGTGACTATCCATAATCCTCTTGATTACATTCCAAAGGTTTTCAATGGGGTTCAAGTCTGGAGATTGGGCTGCCCATGACAGGGTTTTGATGTAGTGGTCTCTTAATTTTTGCCAGAGCTGTATGTGGCTTTGCAAAAAAGAAAAAATACCCAACACACAGTACTTGCTTTTTGTCACCAGGGTCCTGAATGGTTTTAGACAATGAGGAATAAATTAATAAACTATTATATAAAGATACATTAAAAGGAAAATATCAGAAAAAAAAATTGACTAACAAACCATGGGCAGGGGAGATATTGGGTTTGTCCATACCTTGGTAGAGGTCCCACTGACCCCAAACATATCATTGCATTTAGCCCAAAAATTTCCACTTCAGTCTTAGGCCTCTTTCACACATCCGTTTTTTTGTATCAGGTATGATCCGTCGAACACCTGAAGGGACGGATCTGGCGCTGAAATAAAAAAACTGATGCAACGGATCCGTTTTTTGCTGGATCCGACCTGAACTTTTGAACCCAGAAAAAGAGGGTTTTGGATGCCCGGAGACACTGGAAAATGTAGTAGTAGTAGTAGTAGTAGTAGTAGTAGTAGTAGTAGTAGTAGTAGTAGACCTTGAGTTCCAGAATCCGAATCAGGCTTTTGACGGTTTGCACAAAAGTCTGATCCGGTTCCATTGACTTCTATTGTTTCCGGCCGCCTGATGCGCCGCTTCAGGCACATCAGGCGGCTCCGGCAAAAAAAAAAACGTTACATGCTCCGCTTTGTCCGGCCGCCGGAATGTACATTTCCGCCGGATCCGGACAAAAACGGATACAACGCAATGACATCAGGCACGATCCGGCGCTAATGAAAGTCAATGGTAAAAAAACGCATCCGGTACCGGATCCGTTTTTTTACCAACACGCCGGATCATGCCTGATACAAAAAGACGGATGTGTGAAAGAGGCCTTAGGCTGCTTTCACACATCAGGTTTTTTGTGTCAGGCATATCCGTCGTATGCCTGATAGGACGGATCCGGCGCTGATTTTGAAAAAACTGATGCAACTGATCAGTTTTTTTGCCGGATCCGTCCTGACCTTTTGAACCCGTAAAAAGAAATTTTCCTATGTGGAAAATGCAGGTACGCATGTCCGGACCGAGGAGAGAGAGAGACACCTTGGTTTCCGGATCAGTCTTTTTACGGATTTGACAAAAGACTGGTCCGGTACCATAGACTTGCATTGTTTCCAGCTGCCTGAAGCGCTGATTCAGGCACTATCAGGCGGCTCCGGAAAAAAAAAAAAAAGTTGCAGTCAGCGTCTTGTCCGGCCGCCGGAATGTACATTTCCGATGGATCCGGCCAAAAACGGATGCAACGCAATGACATCAGGCGCGATCCGGCGCTAATGAAAGTCAATGGTAAAAAAACGCATCCGATACCGGATGCGTTTTTTTAAAAACACGCCGGATCGCGCCTGACGTCAAAAGACTGATGTGTGAAAGCAGCCTTATCTGATCAAAGCACCTTTTCCACATGTCAAGTAGGGAACACAGAGGGGTTTTGGTCAGATGAGACCAAAGTAGAACTTTTTTGGCTAAATGCAAAATGCTGTGTGTGGTGGAAAACTAACACTGCAAATCACCATGAAAACACCATCTCACATGTCACACATAGTGGAGGCACCATCAGGCTGTGGGGAGGCTTTTATCAGTAGGGGCTGGGAAGCACGTCAGAGTTGATGGGAAAATGGATGGAGCTAAATACAAGGCAATCCAGGAGGGAAACCTGTTAGAGGCTGCAAAAGACTTGAGACTGGGGCATATGTTCACCTTCCAGTAGGAGAAAGACCCTCAACATACCGCCATAAATTTTCAGTTTTAATATTTTTAAAATATTTAGAAAACCCTGTATCATTTCCTTTACAGTTCACAAATGCTTGCTACTTCCTGTTGGTATCACATAAAATCTCAATAAAATACATTTACTTTTGTTGGTGTAACATCAAAAAATGTGGAAAACTTCACAGGGTATGAATACTTTTACAAAAAAACTGTACGTGATTACATTGTAATTTTAAGGGATTTGAACATGTCCTATACACATGGTGGGCGTTATGAATCCCAGATCCATGCTGACCCCTTTAAAATCCAATACCAGAGAGCAAGGAGACGTCACGGAGGTGTGAGGCTAGAAACGCTGAGAATAATGGCCGGATTGTCCAAGCTACGTTCTCTTACTTTCCTTTACACTCTAATAATTAGTTTCTCCATGAACACCAGGAGGGAAAATGTCCACAAACCAAAAATATCTCATTGCCATGCTCCGGTCTACACTTATAATCAGACTTTTAATACCATCATCAGGTATGGGGTGTAAGAAGACCAGATAATGGAGGACTGACCAGTTACGCAAGATGCAAGATGTGATAATTTTAACACTGAATTCCAAGGGCTTCTCGCAATCATTTCCTGGATGTCTGCAACAATGATGGGTGTCTAAACATATTTCTGTTCACTATTAATGGCATCGTTCACGGATCCTGTGTAGTGGTGGACAAACCCGCAGATTTTCGGTTCCAGAGAGTTCGAACAGTACCCGAACTCGAGCCCAAACTCCATTCAAATGACTAGGGGGCCTGAACATCCCTTGTTTGCCATGCTGTCATCTGCGTGATAGCGCGGCTCTGGTCTGCAGTGAGATTGTTACCGCCGGTCAGGGAGCTGCAGTTCACACACTGTCAGATGACAGCATGGGCCTGCAGCTGTGACCGGCAGTAAAAAGGTAGCGAGATCGCTCTGAGACAGGAGTGTGAGAAAGCTAAGGCAGTGTTTAGCAGTGACATCAGAAAGGTGACCGGAGTTAATTTCTATAATCTGGAATCTGATGTGATAAAAAGCAAAATGCTAGATGAGCAGAAGTTTACCTGATAGTCCGTCTCGCATCGGCTTCTACGTCGAGGCTCTGACTCCTCACACAACAGAGATGTCAATGACCTGCAGCCGGGAACTACATATATAAATATAAAGAGAGCAAAAATTCCTTTACTCCGACATCAAAGAAACCCAATGAGTGTGGGATTTTAGATATTCCAGATTACCAGTCCTAAAAATGTCATTAAAATTCACATTTAAAAGTACAGACCTGACCAATTCTCAATGGTTCTTTCTGCTCTGACTCCTGTTTCTGGTCTTTTTTATCAGATTTTCTGGATTATCAGAAGCTATAAGTGTTCAGTTTATGTCACAAGGGTGTCACGTGCCCCTGGAAGACCTGGAGTTAGACGGTCACGTCGGATGATGAATCACAGGTCTTCTTCAGAGGTGATGTGAGTTGTGTCCCATATTAAATGGATTTAGTTTCCTCTAGTGCTGAAGAGGTTAACAACCTTTACTATGCTGGTCAGAAACATGCTGTTTCATTTCAGCTGCATCTGATCTGGTCATTACCTCTTCCTATTTTACTGGTCATACCTTCTTGTCTCTGCCAGTGAAAGATTTGTCTTCTTGCACTGTGTGCTAAAGCCAAATGGTTGAAGTACAGTTGTTGTAGTAATGTTCTGTGGTTTTGTAAGGTGGTCAGGGCTTTGCCCCTTTAAATGTTTATGCTGCTTTTTATATTCCCATGTATATAGTTGTTATATATCTCACTGTCACGTATTTTCGTATCTGTTATATTATTGCCACATTATGTGTTACCATACTGTAAGATATTCTTTAGTATGTCTTCTGTATTGTATTTTAGTATAGATTAAGGAAAGTTAGTGCATCCTTTGGGAACATTAGAGGAGGGCACTTGTAGTATATAGTATTTATAGACTGGGTAAGTGTAGTTTTGCAAAGGGCCACTAGATAGGGGTACACTAGTGGGTCTGGTTAGGTATAGCATAGGAGGAGCTGCTGTGGGTTAAGCTAGTGTAGGTTGTAGAAATAGTTCAGAAGGGCGAGTACGCCCGAAGTGTCCACAAGGGCTCTAAGCCCAGGATGCCATAGCAGCTACGCAACGTTGTTTAAGAAGAGAAGCACAGGCACAGTCAGACGGATGCTGGATAAGACTGGAGCAGCTGGGGAAGCTACTGTTCACGTCAGCAGCAGGGATGGAGAAGATGTGGTCAAAAAGTCGTGCAGGGCGCAGAATATTCATGATGTGGCAGATTCTCAATAGGGCTGGAGATGGCAAGTCCGAGGCGAAGCGGATGAGCGGGATTCCCTATGTACTGAGGTCCTACAGTAGTGAAACTGCGGTACAGCCAAGGGCGCTACTACCCCCGTAATGTACGTGAGGGCAAAGAAAGTAAGAAAGGGAAAGAGCTGGAGGAATGCTGTGTGGACTGTGATGTAGCTGATGTGTCTGGGTCCGTTGAAGAAGAAAGTAAAATCGTTGATTTAGCATCAGAACCGGGATCTGTGTCCGTTATTTCAACCCTGATCACAGGGACCAAGTGTGCAGGAGCTGGGTCACACCGCAGTGGAATCCCTGACCATGGACCAGCACCCCGAACAGGTACGCCGGTAGAAGCTGATGATATTTCTGTGGGAGGAGGTCAAGACACCAGAGCCCCGGTGTCCTCAGCTACGACTACCGTCCTGCCCCCTCTTACAGTTTGCTGTAGTATGTGTGTGTTTATCTCCTGGTCCCTATTCCCATTTAGTTTATTCCTCCCTGTCCCTATCCTCCTCCCTATTGTTGATTAGTACTTTTGTATGATAGTGGTTTTCTGTTATCTCTGTTTTGTCTTTGTGTCTGGTTTACCATTACATTACTGTCCCATGCCTCATGAGGTCGGGGAGGGGACAGATCAGGGTTTAACAGGAGCATAGTAAGGTCGGAAACTTGGGTCTCTCTACCTTCAAGAGTACCCCTGGGACAGGAATAGTTAGGGTCCCAGTTCCGGGGACAATTTGAGGACCCCCTTCCTTTCTGAAAACCGTCACAGCATGACAGTTTATTTCTATACTTATCATGCTTCTTTATCTCTTTCAACCTTCTGCAGCCATCAGTCCTAAAGCCCCCGTCTCACACAGCGATATCGCTACCGAGATCTGTGCTGAGTCACTAGTTTTGTGACGCAGCAGCGATCTCCCCAGCGATATCGCTGTGTGTGACATTCAGCGACGATCAGCCCCCCTGCTGAGTATCGCTGATCGTCACTGAATGTCCTGGACATTTTTTTGATCGCTGGTCTCCCGCTGGCCAGCACGCATCGCTGTGTGTGACAGGCGGGAGACCAGCGATCCGCTGGTAACCAAGGTACACAGCGGGTTTCCAGGCGCGGGGCTGTGCCTAGAAACCCGCTGTGTACCTTGGATACCAGCGCCCTGATGCAGGGAGCTGGTAACCAAGGTACACAGCGGGTTTCCAGGCACCGCGCAGCGCCTGGAAACACGACGTGTACCTTGGTTACCAGCTCCCTGCATCAGGGCACTGGTATCCAACGTACACTGCGGGTAACTAAGCGATGTTACCCGCAGTGTCGCTGTGCTGATCGCTGCCTGAGCTGCCTGTTTGGCAGCTCAGCAGCGATCATGTAGCGATACACCAGCAATCCTGATCGTTGTCGGGATCGCTGGTGTATCGTTATGTGAGACCCAGGCTTAAGGATGCCGGATTACCGGATGATAACATTTACTCTCGGGATGCGGAATTTTTTTCGCTATTTTAAGTCGTCGTTGTTTAGGGTTTGTCTTAAAAAAACACACATGACAGAGGAATCGTGGACACCGGTGCATTTTGTCCCTTTAAAATAATTTTTGCTGTGACCCTTAAAGAAATCTCAAGCAGATATAATCTACCTTTTGCATAAAATACACACCCTTCATGACCCAAATATTGTTTACATTCACAAAAGAAAACATGCATCCAATGGTCTAGTTGGCTTCACATTCAAACCTTGCTTTCGTCTGTGGTGATAAATCAGCTGAGAGGAGTTCGAAAAAGACAGATAAAAAGAGTTATAAATGCTCCGTCAGATTGACATAGAGAGGTGACTAATGGATTCTCAGTTAACTCATTCTGCAGTCAGCAATAGACCATGCAACATGTAGGCTGGAAAGTGACAAAACTAATTTAAAACTCCTTTTGCAAGCCCAGACTCAATGGTGTGGACAGGTAATTAAGACTGGTATGTTTGTTGGTAATGTGGTCTGTGGTTTGTTATGGTTAAGGGAGGAGCAGTAGGTTCTTCTCTAGGATAAGCTGCTAGGATGAAAGAATTTCCCCAGACTTTGTTTCTCCAATGTGCAGTTATGAATTTTGGGGTTTGTATAGATCTGATATTGATGAGACATACTCTTCAACTTCCGGACTATTCGGGGAAGAATATGCTTATTTTTTTCATAACTGTGAGACCTGCCTTTAAGCCCCAAATCAATTGTGGCCAGATCGCTGACAACAGTCATTCCATGTGATCGTCAGGAGTAAAGATATTGTGAATGTTGGGAATATCAAAATTTTCTGAAACTGAAGACACATCCCATGACCAGCCCTATTATGAGTCTTCAAGGGCAGATGTGAGGGTGTAACTTAGATGATAATAAAAGCACAAGGCGAGTTATGATCTGGGTTCCATGGAGAGAGCTACATTACAGTATCAGTGTAACGCTTCCCACGGCTGTGGGGGTCGGGACATGGCATAGCTTGCCTAACTAGCCAATGCTCCCACGCCGCCAGTCCATGCGACGTGAGGCATGCGTCCAGATGGTAAGAGAATGGTGGACCCACTGGACCACGGGGGAGACCCGGGCCTGCCCGGACTAGGGAAGGGCAGCGGACCGGGATCCGTGGCAGCTGAGCATGTGGGCAGATGGCGACCTGCAGGACTAGACAACACCGCACAACTTCAGGTATGAAGAAACATAAAGTTTACTTAAAGAAACACAGTACATAACAGAACATAAGACCGGACTCCCGATTCCGCACATCAGAGAAGGGTACACGTCTCAGGATCACAGACGAATGCAGGAGGACATCACGGGTAGATGCAGTCCAGGGTTATCTGGCACGGGCATACTTGGACGGCCTCTCTCTCAGGCCTCAGGCGTAGCACAGGCTCAGCAGGAGATAATCAGACAACCGACCTCAGACAGACTTCAGACGATGGCGGGGTCATCACAGGTAGATGCAGTCCAGGATCATCTGACACGGGCATACTAGTATGGCCTCACTCTCAGGCCTCAGGCGTAGCACAGGCTCAGCAGGAGAACATCAGACACGGCCAGGACGAACGTCAAGACGATGGCGGGGTCATCACGGGTTGATGCAGTCCAGGGTCATCTGGCACGGGATACTAGAACGGCCTCTCTCAGGGCCTCAGGCGTAGCACAGGCTCAGCAGGAGAACATCAGACACTGACCCAGGACAGACATCATCACAGGGTAGACCACGGAGGAACGGCAGGACATCGGGACTCAGGAACACGGACTAGATCTCAGGAACACAGACAGGATATCAGGAACACGGATTGGATCTCAGGGACACAGGAACATGGACAGGACATCAGGAACACGGATAGGATCTCAGGGAGTCAGGAACACGGGACTGGACATCAGGAACACGGATTGGATCTCAGGGAGTCAGGAACACGGACGGACATCAGGAACACGGACTGGAACTTAGGAACATCAGAACACTGGCATCGAACTCCGGACATCTGGCACCGATCGGCAGGCTCCGGACATCGGGCAACGATCGGCAGGATCCGGACACCAGGCAGGAAGGATAGGATCCGGACATCTGGAAGTGGTCATCGGACATCGGATATCAGGCCGTGGTCATCAGGGAGGACACGGTCCTTGGACTCCAGACATCTAGTATCGATCTGAAAAGGAACCCCAGCGGTCGGTGCAAGCCCCGCCAGGCTCAACGGGAGCTGGCCGGGGATTGCACAGAAGCTGAGCACAGAGTAACAGAAACTCAGCACACACACCGGACTCCTCCTTCCACGATGAACTCAGGTTATATAGCAAGGAATCACAGTCACTGGCACAGGGTTCAGGACACAGAAGGACTTCAGGAACATAACACAGAGGTCACAGTTCAGACAGTCGGTACAGGATCAGATCCAGGATCAGAGATTCGGGTAATAAGACACAGCAGGAACAGGCCTGGATATGCAGGCTCCAGGAAGGGCGATCTGGGTAGTCAGCCCCCAGCATAGGCGAAAACACAAGACACAGTTCAGACATTCAGGTACCGGGATAGATCCAGGTATCAGGGATTCAGGGAACAAGATACAACAGGAAACAGGCCTGGATATACAGCCTCCAGGAAGGGTGAACTGAGTACTCAGCCCCGGCATAGGCAGAAACACAAGACAGGACAAGGGGAATCAGCTCCAGAGCTGATCGCACTCAGAGTAGGAGCTGAACAACAAACACACACACGGTAGGTTCACAAACTCAATGCAGACTCAATGCAAGGCTCTGGCACGCCCCACAGGGCTGGGGAACTTTATATATGAACTGCTTCACAGCGATAGGCTGGAGCAGTAATTCTAGTACAACACCCATTCCTCATAAAAGCAGGACAGGTGTGGGCCGCGCCCCCTATGCAGAGCCAGACAACTCATCACAGAGGGACACCTGACAGTGGGCTGCTGCCACACGTAGTAAGTCATGCACCACTGCAGAGGACTTGCAACCTACGGATGGCTTCTACAGCAGGTCAGGGAACGCACATGCGGGTGGTCATGCAACGCAGCGGAGACACTCACGCAAGTACGGCTACGCAGCAGAGCTGGGAACTGAGCAGAATCCATACAGGTAACAGACAACAGTATCCCAGCTGGTTAGGGGGAAAGGAGCAAAAGGGTTAAAGCAAAGACATGCAGAGTAACACTGGAAAACAAAGTACAGAAATACCAGCGTTACAATCAGTATCTTTGTGCCAGTGGTTTGTATGTTTCTTTCATTAATCCTATTTATTTTATGTTATTGTATATTGCTGTATGTTAGTCTCCTTTGTTAAAATTTTGGATATTTTTTTTTTATAAAATACCTATGTTCTGGATTATAATATTAAATATAATGTTCTGTTCATTTTGTTCTGTAAATCGGACCCCTGAAAGCCATATGTACCTCAACCAGGCATGTAAAAAGATTGGTGGTGGCAGCGACTCCATGGACTTTGGAATCGGAGTTGTATTCCATTCGCTCACTGTTAGTTCGTAATAACTGGCTATTAGTGGAAAAAGCCGCAGCCCATCCATTAAATCTTGTGTAACTGTATGTTGAAGGCGGACAGCAGGGGCTGTTCATGACAAAAAAGATAAAAGCTTGTGGCTTTCAGCATGACCCCCTTGGCTGTGATCTTTGACAATATGAAATACTTTCTAAGGGGCCGTTCCATTTTACAGTTTGTGAAGGGACAAAGCCTCTCAAGAATCATTCTGGCAGTGGCTTGGAAGAAAGGATCAAGCATGATGAAATCGAAATGCCCAATGCTTCTTACCACAATTTTGCCACTGAATGAAAAACCGGTCATGGAAATACATGTTAAATTAGTCGGCCGACATCCATCTTCCACTACCTTTTTCATTTAGCACCATGTTTTAGGTCTGAGATTTGAACGTTACTGCAGTTATTGCAATCACCACAATTGGGGGGCTAAGGAGCTAACTGCATACTGAATGTACATTAATTCAATGATAAAACTGTATACACTGAGCTCCTCCTAGTTGTTTGCAGTTGATTTACAGCTCAGTATTTGAAAATGGAGACCTGACCACAGTAAGTTATAAATCAGGAAATAATCGCTCAAAATTCCTGACCTCTTTAATATAGGAAAGATGTGTATCTTCGTACCGTGTAGCCAGTAGATAGAAAAATATTTAGACTTGGAGTTCCTCGTGGTTGATTACCTTTTAATGCTAACTGAAAAGATGGTAACAAATTGCAAGCTTTCGAGACTACTCAGGTCTCTTCATCAGGCAAAGGACTAATACAAAATCTGAAGAATCACATATTTATACACAAAATAGCACAGAAAAATGCATAAGGTAGGACAAGTGACATGAAGCGAACGTCATTATGGCAGAGGGATTAACATAAATATGACTAGTTCATAGATAAGGAGTGAAGGTTTTATTACCTCTGATTGGGGTCTGGTATTGTGTTGTGATGACCCTAAAAGGTCAGGGAGGCAGATTCCTTAATTGTTGTAGAACGACATAAAACTTTTATCAGAGTTTTATGTCGTTCTACAACAATTAAGGAATCTGCTCCCTGCCTTTTAGGGGTCATCACAACACAATACCAGACCCCATCAGGGGTAATAAAACCTTCACTCCTTATCTATGAAACTAGTCTATTTTGTTAATCCCTCTGCATAATGACAGTTCTGCTTCATGTCACTTGTCCTACCTATTGCATTTTTTCTGTGCTATTTTGTGTATAAATATGTGATTCTTCAGATTTTGTATTAGTCTTTGCCTGATAAAGGGACCTGAGTAGTCTCAAGCTTGCAATTTGTTACATCTTTTCAGTTAGCATTAAAAGGTATCAACCATGAGGACTCTCAAGTTCTAAATATTTTTCTGACCTCTTTAGTAATTTAATACTGAGCAGAGCTCAAACTTGGACAGGCACAGGCATCAGGGTGTTTCTTACATGAGGCGTCTCCTGTATTTGCGTGCAGACAAGTGAAAGACACATTTGATTTTTAAACGTTAGAATAGGGACAGAAATATATAAAGACTTGTGAGGTTAATTGTTGAAGCTCCATATAGCCAACCATGGGATGCATCACAAACCACAGCAGAACGGAATGAAGAAGGCAGGAAATGGCTTCCCCAACACAAACCCCAAAAAACCTGGAGCAAGAAATGCGATGTGACCATCATACAATAAACTCGACCAAAGCACAGGTAAGAGAGCAGAGACAGATCTGTATTACCATGTATAAAGTGGTTGGGAGCCTCTATCTAATTATATATATTATCCATCTATCTATTTATCTATCTACAGTCATGGCCAAAAGTTTTGAGAATGACACAAATATTATATTTTCACATGATCTGCTGCCCTCTGGTTTTTATGTGTGTTTGCAGATTTTTATCACAGACAGAAATATAATATTGCAAACATATGAGTAACAAAAGCTTATTTGGAAGTTAGAATGAGTTAATGCAGCAAGGCAATATTTGCAGTGTTGACCTTCTTCTTCAGGACCTCTGCAATCTCCCTGGCATGCTCTCAATCAACTTCTGGACCAAATCCTGACTGTAGAGTCCATTCTTGCACAATCAATGCTTTCATTTGTCAGAATTTTTAGGTTTTGTTTGTCCACCCGTCTCTTGATGATTGACCATAAGTTCTCAATGGATTAGATCTGGGGAGTTTCCAGGCCATGGACCCAAATCTCTATTGTTTTGTTCCCTGAGCCATTTAGTTATCACCTTTGCTTTATGGCAAGGTGCTCCATCATGCTGGAAAAGGCATTGTTGATCACCAAACTGCTCTTGGAGGGTTGGGAGAAGTGTTGCCTTGGAGGACATTCTGGTACCATTTTTTATTCATGGCTGTGTTTTTAGGCAAGACAGGGAGAGAGGCCGATTCCTTGGGCTGAGAAGCAACCCCACACATGAATGGTTTCAGGATGCTTAACAGGTGGCATGAGACAAGACTGGTGGTAGCGCTCACCTTGTCTTCTCCGAATGAGGCGTTTTCCTGATGTCCCAAACAATCGAAAAGGGGATTCATCAAGAAAAATAACTTTACCCCAGTCCTCAGCAGTCCACTGCCTGTACCTTTTGCAGAATATCAGTCTGTCCCATGATGTTTTTTCTGGAGAGAAGTGGCTTCTTTGCTGCCCTCCTTGAGGACCAGGCCTTGCTCCAAGAGTCTCCGCCTCACAGTGCGTGCAGATGCACTCACACCTGCTTGCTGCCATTCTGAGCAAGCTCTGCACTGCTGGTAGCCCGATCCCGCAGCTGAAACACTTTTAAGAGACGGTCCTGGCACTTGCTGGTCTTTCTTGGGCACTCTGAAGCCTTTTTGGCAACATTGGAACCTCTCCTTGAAGTCTTGATGATGCGATAGATTGTTGACTGAGGTGCAATCTTTTAGCTGCGATACTCTTCCCTGTTAGGCCATTTTTGTGCATTGCAATGATGACTGCACGTGTTTTCTTTAGAGATAACCATGGTTAAAGAAAGAAAAATGATGCCAAGCACCAGCCTCCTTTTAAAGGTCCAGTGTATCATTCTTACTTATTATGACAGATTGATCCCGCCTGTCCTCATCACATCCACACCTGTGTTAATGGAGCAATCACTGAAAAGAGGTTCGCTGGTCTTTTAAGGCAAGGCTGCAATGATGTTGAAATGTGTTTTTTGGGGATAAAGTTCATTTTCTAGCCAAATATTGACTTTTGCAGTAATGCTGTTAAGCTGATCATCTTTATACATTCTGGCGTATATGCAATTGCCATTTAGAAAAAAGTGAAGCAGTAGACTTTGTAAAAATTAATATTTGTGTCATTCTCAAAACTTTTGGCCTTGACTGTATAGCTATCTATTTCATAGAATCATAGAATGGTAGGTTAAGGGACCTCCAGGGTCATCTGTTCAACCCCCTGCTCAAAGCAGGATTCTCTAAATTCATCCGACAGATGTCTGTCTAGCACCTGAAACTTCCATTGAAAAAGAACCACCACCACTCGTGGCAGCCTGTTCCACTCATTGGTCACCCTAAAGGGATGCCACACTAAGCGAGATCGCTAGCGAGATCGCTAACGAGATCGCTGATGAGTTGTGTTTGGAATTTAACTAGCGATCACATAGCGATCGCACTAGCGATCTCACCAGGTTAAGTCGTTATCGTGATCGCTAGTGCGATCGCTAAGTGTGGCAGTGCCTTAACTGTCAAAAAGTTTTTTCTAATATCTAATCTGTGTCTCCTCCCATTCAGTTTCATCCCATTGCTTCTAGTCTTTCCTTGTGCAAATGAGAATAAAGATGATCCTTCTACAATGTGACAGCCCTTGAGATATTTGTAGACAGCTATTAAGTCTCCTCTCAGTCTTCTTTTTTGCAAGCTAAACATTCCCAAATCCTGCAACCTTTCCTCATAGGACATGGTTTGCAGACCGGACACCATTCTGGTCACTCTTCTCTGAACTTGCTCCAGTTTGTTGGTGTCTTTTTTAAAATGTGGTGCCCAAAACTGGACACAGTATTCCAGATGAGGCCTGACCAAAGAGGAGTAGAGGGCAATAATGACTTCACATGATCTAGACCAGTGATGGCTAACCTTGGCACTCCAGCTGTTGTAAAACTACAACTCCCAGCATGCCCTTGCAACCTGCAGCAGTTGAGTCAGCAGTTGAGACATGCTGGGAGTTGTAGTTCTCCAACAGCTGGAGTGCCAAGGTTCGCCATCACTGATCTAGACTGTATGCTTCTGTTAATACATCCCAGATTTGTATTTGACTTTCTTGCTGCTGCATCACACTGTTGACTCATATTCAGTCTATGATCTATTAGTTTACCCAAGTCTTTTTCACATGTGCTGTTGCTTATTTCTATTCCCTCCATTCTGTATATGCTTTTTTCATTTTTATTGCCCAGATGTAGTACTTTACATTTTTCCCTGTTAAAAACCATTCTATTAGTTGCTGCCCACTACTCCAGTCTATTTATATCTTTTTGAATCCTCTCTCTCTCTTCTCTAGTATTAGCTATCCCTCCTAGCTTTGTGTCATCATCAAATTTAATCAGTTTACCCTCAATTCCTTCATCTAAACCATTGATAAAGATGTTGAACAATACAGGGCCCAGGACAGAGCCCTGTGGTACCCCACTTGAGACATTCTTCCAACTGGATGTGCAGCCATTTACGACCACTCTTTGGGTCCTATCACTAAGCCAGTTATGAATCCACCTAACAGTTGCCTTGTCCATTCCATACTTAGTAATTTTTTCAATAAGGATTGTGTGAGATACTTTGTCAAATGCTTTGCTGAAGTCAAGATATACTATATCTACAGCATTTCCCTGATCCACACAGTCAGTGATTCTGTCATAGAAGGAAATTAAGTTAGTCTGACAAGACTTATTAGTTATAAACCCATGCTGACTCTGGATAATCACTTCATTCTTATCCAGGTACTTACATGTTTAATAATTTGTTCAAAGATCTTTCCTGGTATAGAAGTCAGGCTCAACAGCCTATAGTTCCCTGGGTCCAACTTCTTCCCCTTTTTGAAGATAGGAACAACATTTGCTCTTCTCCAGTCTTCTGAGACTTCTCCTGTTCTCCAAGAATTTTCAAAGATTATAAAGAGTGGTTCAAAAATTTCTTCTGCTATCTCCTTCAGTACTTTGGGGTGAAATTCATCTGGACCTGGAGACTTGAATTCATTTATGTTAGCTAAGTGTTTCCTCACTATCTTTCTGTTTATAAATATCCTGGATTCTGCTATTTCTTTAATAGGACAGTGAAGATCAGTTGATGTTACATTTACTTTTTGAAAGAAAACAGATGCAAAATAGGATTTTAAAAGTTCAGCCTTCTCAACATCCTGTCTTAGCATTTCATCATTTTCATCCTGTAAAAATCCTATAGCATCTTTGACTTTTCTTTTTACTTTTAACATATCCCCCAAATCCTTTTTTACTGCTTTTGATGTCTCTTGCAAGCCTTAATTCATTGTCAGCTTTATGTAATCTGATTCATGCCCTGCAGGTTTTCCAGACAGCATTATATTGTTCTTTAGATATGCCTCCCTCTTTCCATTTGATAAACATTTCATTCTTCCTTTTTAGCATGTGTTTAAGTTCTGTTTTCATCCATCCTGGTTTCCTTAAATGCTTCCTATTCTTACCTCTTTTTGGATTAGTTAATGATTGTGCATTGAGAATTTCATTTTTCAAGATTTCCCATCTTTCCTGGACATTTTTGTTCTTAAGGATATCCAGCCATTGCATCCCTCCAATTCTCTTTCTGAGTCCCTTAAAATCTGCCTTTCTGAAATCTAACCTTGACGTCTGAGTCTTCACAGGTCTTCCTCCTCTAGTTATTCAAAATTCTAAAATAGCATGGTCACTACCTCCTAGGATCCCAGCCACTCTTACTTCCTCAACCATTTCCTCCCTGTTTATAAGGATTAGATCCAAGGAAGCAGATAACCTTGTTTTCTCCCCTACCTTTTGGAAGATAAAGTTGTCAGGAAGAGAGGATAAGAATTTGCTTGACCTGTTAGTTTTGCCTGAGAGAGATTCCAAACAAATGTCTGGAGAGTTGAAATCTCCCATGACCACTATGTTATACTTTTTCGAGAACTTGGCCATTTGATGCATAAAGAGTTCATCCATATCTTCAGCTTGCACAGGCGGCCTGTAGTAAATGCCTACAATGGTGTATTTTCCATTGTTCGCTCCTTGTATTCTTACCCAAACAGTTTCCACAGAACTCCCAGTCTCTGAAGCTTCAATCTCTGTGCAGATATACGTTTTTCTAACATACAATGCGACACCTCCTCCTCGTTTATCAAGTCTGTTTCTTGCAAAAAAGTATCCTTCTGGCCTTGTATTCCAATCTTGTGTATCGTCCCACCAAGTTTCAGTGATTTCAATGACATCATATTTATTTTCCTGCGTTAGTAGTTCCAATTCTCCTTGTTTGTTGCCCATGCTTTGTGCATTTGTATAGAAACATTTTAGTTTGTGATTGGTTTCTCTTCCTCCAATATTTTTATTGTTTAGATTTTTTTGTCTTTGTTCTTCCTTTCCACTTCTAATAGCAGAATTCTCAATACTCAATAGTATTTATCAGGTGTATGGCTTTTTCTGGCGTTTTGTTTCCCTTCCCACATTGTTCTAGTTTATAGCTCTCCTGATGAATGTAGCAAGGCGACTTCCATATACACGTTTTCTAGTCTTTGTAAGGTGCACCCCATCTCTAGCAAGTAGTCCATCGTATAGATAATTCACTCCATGATCCAGAAATCCAAATCCTTGCTGATGGCACCATTGACGTAGCCAGTTGTTCACCTGCAGAATCTTATTCCACCTCCTTGTTCCATGGCCATCCACTGGGAGGATGGAAGAGAAGACCATCTGCACTCCCAGTTCTTTCACTTTCTTACCTAAGTTTTCAAAGTCACTGCAGATGGTTTCCAGGTCCTTTCTCATGGTGTCATTTGTCCCCACATGTATTAGCAGGAATGGGTAGTCATCTTTAGGTCTGAAGAGTCCTGATATCCTGTCAGACACATCTTTATTTTTTGCACCTGGAAGACAGCACATTTCTCTTGAGGTTATATCCGGTCTGCAGATAGTGGCCTCTGTTCCTCTCAATAGAGAATCCCCCATTACCACAACTCTACGTTTCTTCTTCATAACATTTTTCTTTCTCCATCCAGGAGGACTCTGAGGGCGTACAAGGTTGTTCTTTGTGGGCAAAGTCTTATCCTGATGTATTCCTTCATCGTTCTCCTGTGTAAGAGCCTGGTACTGGTTCCTGAGCAGTATGGGTGCTGACTGCCTCCTGATCCTCCTGTTTCTCTGGGTCACATGCTTCCATTCCTTTGTTTCTTCAGGTGCACTTTGAATTTCTTCTCGTTCTGTAACATGAAGAGATAATTCTGCTCTGTCTAAGAACTCTTCACATTCCTTAATGGTCTTCAATGTAGATAACCTCTCTTCTAGATTTTGCAACTTTTCCTCCAACAGGGACACAAGCTTGCTTTTGTGGCATGTGAAATTTGGCTTTTCCACTGGTAAGTCTGTGAACATGCAGCAAGAAATGCAGCTCACCAAATGGCTCCTGGCCTCTTCCATGTTCTTATTGTTCAAGAGATGTCAAAGCGGTGAAAAACGTGCCAAAATTACAAAAATTTACCAATGTCCTCCTTTCAGCTGCAACGGCCAAAATCCAGTGTTCTTTGAGCTCGCTTAGACTCTTCACTTATCGCAAATGATCTCCTCAGGACTCCCCCTATTTATCTAATATCTATCTATTATTTTGTTTTCTGTCCATTCTGCTTTCAATTCTGCAGCCACCAGGGCACAATGTCTGCATTTTCTGGCGATAACATTTGCACAATCTAATCCTGTGTCAGACATAGAGGACAGGTTCTGAGTCCAACATGGAGGACTGGTTCTGTGTCAGACATGCAGGACTGGTTCTGTGTCACACATGGAGGACTGGTTCTATGTCAGACATGGAGGACTGTTCTGTCAAACATGGAGGACAGGTTCTGAGTCCATCGTTGAGGACTGGTTCTGTGTCAGACATGCAGGACTGGTTCGGTGTCAGACATGAAGGACTGTTCTGTATTAGACATGGAGGCCTGTTCTGTGTCACACATGGAGGACTGATTCTGTGTCAGACATGGAGGACAGGTTCTGTGTCAGACATGGAGGATTGTTCTGTCAGACATGGAGGACAGGTTCTGAGTCCAACATGGAGGACTGGATCTGTGTCAGACATGCAGGACTGGTTCGGTGTCAGACATGCAGGACTGGTTCAGTATCAGACATGGAGGACTGGTTCTGTATCAGACATGGAGGACTGTTCTGTGTCACACATGGAGGACTGATTCTGTGTCAGACATGGAGGACTGGCTCTGTGTCAGACATGCAGGACTGATTCGGTGTCAGAAATGCAGGACTGGTTCTGTATCAGACATGGAGGACTGGTTCTGTACAAGACATGGAGGACTGTTCTGTGTCAGACATGTAGGACTGTTCTGTGTCAGACATGGAGGACTGGTTCTGTGTCAGACATGGAGGACTAGCTCTGTGTCAGACATGGAGGACACATATAATAGAAACAATAATAAATGCTTCTGGCAAAGTTTACAGAGGCAATTTTGTGTATCAAACTCAATCACTGCAATTAAGAGAGTTATAGAAATTTTCAACATTTGTTGGAAAGAATGAGAAAAATAAATCAAAAAGAATCAGGGAAAAAGGAGGGGGAGGGAGTAGAAAAGAGGGGGGAAGCTGAAGAGGTGGAAAAGGGGGGGAGTAGGAGTGGAAGTGGCACCTTGGGATACATGTTTAGCAAAGAGTTATGATGAAATTGCAGAATAGAAGGATGGATGAGACCTAAAGTAGGTCCAGCACTTCCAAATGTTATTAAAATTAACAGAGCAATGATTTACTCTTGCTGTTAATTCCTCTATGTGACAGATTTGTTCAATTTTAGTGTAGAGTTGCTGTGTAGTGGGTGGATTTGAGGAGTTCCAGTTGATAGGAATCAAGGATTTCCCAGCTGCTAGCATATATTGTGTCAGTTTAGTGGCATCTTTATCGTTCTGCCATAGTGGAAGATTTAATTAAATATTTTCTGGTTTCAAGATAGCATGTTTGCCTAGCACCTTGTTTATGATTGTGGATACCTCTTCCCAAAAGGGCCAAAGGATCTGACAGGACCACCAGATGTGGATATAGCTGCCATCATTCTCTCCACACCTCCAACAATTTGTCGCTGTAGCTTGGTGCCATCTATGGATCTGTTTAGGCGTAATGTACCATCTAGTTATAATTTTGAACAAATTTTCCTGGATTCGTGCGCAGTGCGAGGGACTGTGGGAGTTTCTATAGATGTGTTTAATTTGTGTTTCAGAAAAAGAGGTACCCAAATCCTTTTCCCATTGACTTAAATAGGCCCACTTTTAGGGTACATCCAGCTTAAGTAGAGACTGATAGATTGTTGAGAGAATTTTGGTAGGTGGTTTTGTTTTGGCGCATAAGACTTCATAGGGAGTTAAAGATCTGTCAAAGTCAATCAAGTGGTTTTGCTGACCTAATAGATAGGAAAGCTTTCCAATACTGTAAGAATGTAAGGCCTGATAGCCCAGGTAACTTATGCATTTTTTGTAGGGGGAGGAAAGTTCCATCCTCAAAAAGTTGCTCAATCGGAATATTTGCGGCTCAGTGAGATAGGGTTTCAAGTAAATCAGTAATTCTAGTTAATGGGGAGAGAGAGGGAGCCAGAGCACCACTTGACTTTCTCCATATTTTAATTGTGGCTAGTGTTTGGATATTTTTGCAATCAGTTGAAATTGGGTCGTTAACGTGACCCAATAAGATAGATCGTAGGGGAAGTGGAGACATTGATTCTTTTATTCTAAGCCATTGTTAATCCTCTGAGCCCTTAATCCAGTCCACTGTTATGGCTAAGTGCGCAGCCTGGTAATATTTTGCAATGTCCGGGGCCCCCATCCCGCCCATATCTTTCAGTAAGGTAAGTGTTTTAGTATTAATGCGGGTTTGCATTTTTGCCAAATATATTTGAATAATAGGGAATGTACTTTTGCCAGGAATGACATGGGTATTTGAATGGGAAGCATATTGAAAATATAAGCAAATTTTGGTAAAATTAAACTTTTTAAGATATTTTTCCTTCCTATCCAGGATAAAAGTGTGTCTTTCCATGAATGCATGTAAGCGTTCGTTGAGTCTAATAGGGGCTTGAAATTGAGATTGAAGAGATCTCTGTCCAATGCACTTAATTTGATGCCCAAGTACGTTAAACTTCTAGCTTGCCAGGCAAAGGGGAAGTTGGATTTGAGTCTGTCTATAGTGCGGTTGGGCAAGCCCAGGCTCAACACCTCAGATTTAGTCTCATTCATTTTGAAGTTGGAGAACTTGCTATAGCTATCCAGAATTCCCATTATAGCAGGTATTCCCAGCTTTAGATAACACCAGTAATAGGTCGTCAGCAAAAGCCGCTGTTTTATAATGGATGCCTTGAATTTGTAAGCCTTCCACCTCAGGGCTCTGCTGGATAGCTTCTAGGAGAGCTTCCATTAACATTACAAAAAGCAATGGGGACAGTGGGCAACCCTGCCTTGTCCCGTTGAATATTTGGAACGAGTCTGTGAGGGAGCCATTGAGCCTAATCCTTGCCGTGGGCACCGTATACATTCACATAATTGCAGTTATTAATGAGGGGGAAAGCCATATTTTATTAAAGTCTCTTGTAGGAACAGCTAGTCCACCTTGTCGAATGCTTTTTCAGCATCTATACTCATTAGTGCTAGTGGTATGTTACGCAGTTTTGCATATTGCATTAGATGCAAAATTTTGTATGTATTGTCTCTTCCCTCCCTCCCCTTCACAAACCCAGATTGATTCAAAGATATTATTGAAGGCAACACAACCGCAACTCTGTTAGCCATCATTCTCGCATATAACTTTAGATCCGTATTGATCAATGAAATTGGCCTATAATTGCCACACTGTTCCATATCTTTCCCTTCTTTATAAATCAGCGAGATCCTGGCTTCCAGAAATTGGCGTGGAGCCTCTTCGCCTCTTTGAAGAGAGTTGCACATATTGAGGAGATGGGGGAGCAAAGCTTCAAGGAAGGATTTGTAGTGGTATGCTGTAAATCCATCCGGCCCAGGGGCCTTCCCTTTTGGGAAACTCGACAGGGCAGACTGGAGCTCCCCGAAAGTACATGGGCTAGCGAGTTGTTGTTGCTGGGAAGCGATTAAATTCTGGAGGTTCAGATTTTTTAGGAAGGTTCTAATATCTTGACTTCTTTGAGTTTTCTCTTGCTCCGTTTCGTTTGGGCGTAAGTGATAAAGAGTTTTGTAGTAATGCAAAAATTCTGCTTCTATCTGGGAGTAGTTTTGGGTTCTGGAGCCAGTTTTGGTTTTAATGGCATGTATAAATGTCTGTCTCTTAATTACCGTATATACTCGTGTATAAGCCGACCCGCGTATAAGCCGACCCCCCTAATTTTGCCACAAAAAACTGGGAAAACTTATTGACTCGTGTATAAGCCGGGTGTATAAACTGCCCTCCTGCTCTGTGCTGCCCCGTCCTGCTCCTTGCTCCCCCATCCAGCTCTGTGCTCCCCCATTCTCCTCTGTACTCCCCCCCTCCTGCTCCGTCCTCCGCTGTGCTCCCCATTCCTTCTCCGTCCTCCTGTGCCCCCCGTCCTGCTCCGTGCTCCTCTGTGCCCTCCATCCTCTCCCCGTCCTGCTCCGTGCTCCTCTGTGCCCTCCATCCTCCACCCGTCCTGCTCCGTGCTCATTGTCCTCCTCCATGCTTCCCTCGTCCTCCGTTCTCCCCGTCCTCCTCCATGCTTCCCCCGTCCACCGTTCTCCCCCCCGTCCTGCTCCATGCTTCCCCGTCCTCCTCCATGCTTCCCCCGTCCTCCGTTCTCCCCCTGTCCTCCTCCATGCTTCC
>JARQOD010007468.1:0-39108 GCA_033576555.1 Oophaga sylvatica | reverse complement strand
GCCTTCCTGAACATCGCATCATATGTGACGTACCCACCAGGTGGAATTCCACGTTACATATGTTGGAGCGGTTGTGTGAGCAGCAGCCAGCAGTAATGGAGTATCAGCTGCATCAGGCGCAATCAACTCGCAATTTGCGCTGTTCACACTTCACCACTACTTAGTGGGCCTCTATGAAGGACATCTGCCACGTTTTGGTCCGTTTGATGAGTCAACGCGGATGGCGAGTGCAGATGATGCACTAGTCAGCCTGATGTCCCCCTTATCTGCCTGCTTCAAAAAACCTGCAAACACTAAGGGATGAGGTTTTGGAAGAGGTGGAGGATGAGGAGACACAAATTCCATCACCTTCTGGACAGTCAGCGCAACGTGGTTCCTCACAAAGGGCTGGGCAGGGCTCACTTTGTGAGGAGGATGAGGAGTCAATGGAGGAGGAAGACTTCGCTCCAGAGGGAGGTACCACAACGCTCTAGTCATTTATGTAGAGCGAGGGTGGGGTGATGCAGAGCAGGAGAGATGACACCTCTTGCAGGGGACAGCGTTTCTTGGCCAGTTGGGAGTCTGCAGCACATGGTTGATTTCATGCTGCAGTGCCTGAGAAACGACCGCCGCATCGCCCACATTCTCACCACGTCTGATTATTGGGGTACCCCTCCTAGACCCTCGCTTACCGGGACAACTTACAAAGCCTCTCACACCGTTGAACCGGGAGCGTAAATGCGGGAGTACCAAGACACACTGGTGCAATCCATATTGTTCTCCATTCCAGTCGAGAGCACTGCTGCTGCTACTGCTTTACAAAGCAGCTCTGTGCGTCGAGGCAGTGGAGACAGCTCTGCAACAAGAGGGAGCACAAGCAGCTTCTCTGCACAGGGCAAGACCAGTAGTTTCCAAATGTGGCGAAGTTTTGTGCAGCGCCACAAATGTCTACACCATCCGAGACGGCTCCAGTCAGCAGGAGGCAACGTTTCCGTAAGATGGTGACAGACTACATGTCTTTCCCTCTCAGTGTACTCCCGATGGCTCTTCCCCATTCAAGTTTTGGGTCTCTAAGCTGGATACATGGCCAGAGTTAGCCAGTATGCATTGGAGGTGCTGGCTTGCCCTGCTGCCAGTGTATTATCGGAGCGCGTCTTTAGTGTGCAGGTGGTGTACTAACAGACCGTCGCATGCGGGCTATCCTCCGATAATGTAGACGGCTTACTTTTCTGAAAATGAACAAGGCATGGATCTCGCCAGAATTTGTCTGTCCGTTTTCAGATTAAATAACTGGTTCGCAAGTTATCCATGTCTCCTGTTATGTTCATCTTTCTACCACCTGAACTCTACTCCCTGGGCTACAACACTGCCAGTTGCTGCTCAGAAGTGTCGTGTCCACAGACAATACACAAGCTATAGTGTTAGTGGGGTTCAGTAACGCCAGCTGTTCCCTGCTGTGTGTCCGGCAAGAAGTCTCCTGTTCCCTACACATGCACAGAAAAACCCATGTCGAACATGCTCCAAATAGGGAAGAGCCGTCACCCTGATTGTTATGCTTAAAACAGGAAATTGTGAAGTTTTCCAGGCCTAGAATGATAAATTTTTATGACAAATATGGACAAATAATAATTTGTCATCACAGCGCATATCTGCACATGTCTATTAGAAATGGTAACAAAAACTAAAACATAGTCTTCACTTTTTGAAATTAATGCATAAAAGTACATTTCATACTTATCAATTAATGCTTTTTAAGGAACTTTATCTGTACCTGTAAGATAATGCAGTCAATGGATGTACGAATTCATAAAATCCTCATCATCATCATCACGAGTTTTATTTATGACAGACATATAAAATACACTACTGATGCCAACTGTAAACTTCACACACCATATATGAAATGGCCAGCATCTAAACCTGGTAATAATGTGCAATAATAAATTATTACATCTAGAAAGTGCATCATGCATACTGACAATTGGTAGTTATACCTGCAAGTGCTGTTGAAATAAACCAAACAGATATAAATTAATAATGGTATATAGGTATCACAGTGCATAGTTACTCATGGACAATGTCGATGTAATACTGTACCTCAATAAAGTCAGCGTCAACCATTATGCTTGTTAGTCTTGTAGATTTTTAAAAAGAGGGAACGGTCTTTTTTTGTTGGTCATAGGTGGAGTATTAGACAGTAAATGATTACTGCTGTCGTATTTTTGGCGTCCCTAGGGCGCATAACGCTGCGTAAAGTCACATTTTATAGAGTCATCTAATTGACACACGCTACCCTACCCTACGCGTGACAGTAGGAAGGTAGTGTTGACGGATAAAGCCTTGCGCAACCAGACATGCTTTACCCTCTTCAACACTGTACAAGCAAAAAATGCATGATTGCAGCCGCAGACTTTATTGACGTACAGTATAACATCGCCATTACCCATCAGAGGCTGTCCACTGTCTGATACAGACATAGATTATACCTTTGCTATCCGTAGCCTTTGTTTCACCTACACTTGCAGGCACACACTTAAATTGTGACAATGCATTATGTTTTTTTAAATGGTTATTTTTTATCGTCATTATTGTGTCATCACATTGATGAGTCCATGCTGGACATGTCATACATGCTGTACAAAGTAACGATTTTATTAACTTAAATAATTGAAATGTGTGACTGTCACATCTAAATTGCAATGATGATGATGATGAGTGACTATTTACAAAATCCATTGTCTTCACTATGTTATGGTTTAAACATAGCGTTCCTTAAGCATTATTCATAAATACAAAATGGACTTTTATTCTTAAATTTACAAACACTATATTTTGTAACCAATTTTTTGGGTGGTGTGTTGTTCCATTTCTTGTTGGCATGTGCTAATATGCGTTTTATTTGCAGTGTCTTTATTTTTATTCTTGGAAGTTAGGAAACATGTGTTTCTTCGTACCGTGTTAGCCAGTAGATAGAAAATATTTAGACTTGAGAGTCCACAGTGGTTGATACCTTTTAATGGATTAACTGAAAAGATGGTAACAAATTGCAAGCTTTCGAGGCTACTCACGTCTCTTCATCAGGCAAAGACTAAAACAAAAAATGAAGCATCACATATTTCTATACACAACAGGACACAGGAATAGTGCAATAGGTAGACAAGTAAGTGACGTGTAGCAGAACTGTCATTATCACAGAGGGATAAACATAAATTATTGGAACAGTTCCTAGATTAAGGATAGAAAGTTTTATTGCCTCTGATTGGGGTCTGGTTTTGTGTTTTCATGCCCCTGGAAGGGCAGAGACGCAGATTCCTTAATTGATATAGAATGACATAAATCCGTGTGATCTATTCATTCCATCACTAACAGTGTCAAAGGTCATGATGAGCTTATATTCTGAAACCTTTGTATCTTTCTCATATTTGAAGTTATATTTTAATACCAGTAATTCCATATCCATCATGCTATGTCCGGGCATACAAAAGTGTTTTGCCACAGGTAAATCCATTATTTTTTCTCTTATTGTGTGGCGCTGATAATTCATCCTTGTTCTCATTTTTTGGCCGGTCTCCCCTCACTTGTCCCTCCCTCACTTGTCTTACCTATTCCTGTGTCCTGTTGTGTGTAGAAATATGTGATTCTTCATTTTTTGTTTTAGTCTTAGCCTGATGAAGAGACCTGAGTAGTCTCGAAAGCTTGGAATTTGTTACCATATTTTCAGTTAGAAATTAAACGGTATCAACCACAGAGGACTCTCAAGTATAAATATTTTTATATTCTTGGAATTGAAATTCATCATTTTATTGTCCTAGTAAAACTTCATTTATTCTTGTTTGAAGTACATACATTTGCAATGGCCACGTAACAAGGCAATAACTCAATATTTTTATGCCTACACCCTCCTTGACCTGGGCTTCAACACCGCCAGTTGCTGCTCAGAAGTGTTAGATGCACAGATGAAAACAATCGCTGATGTGTTTGTGGGGTTCAGTAAACGCCTGCTGTTCCCCTGCTGTGTGTCTGGCAAAAATTACTGCTGCTAACTACAACTTCAACTTCAAACATCTCATACTAGGCCTCTGCCTACACCCTCCTTGACCCTGGGCTTCAACACCGCCAGTTGCTGCTCAGAAGTGTTAGATGCACAGATGAAACAATCGCTGATGTGTTTGTGGGGTTCAGTAATGCCTGCTGTTCCCCTGCTGTGTGTCTGTCAAAAATTACTGCTGTAACTACAACTTCAAATTCAAACATCTCATACTAGGCCTCTGCCTACACCCTCCTTGACCCTGGGCTTCAACACCGCCAGTTGCTGCTCAGAAGTGTTAGATGCACAGATGAAAACAATCGCTGATGTGTTTGTGGGGTTCAGTAACGCCTGCTGTTCCCCTGCTGTGTGTCCGGCAAAAATTACTGCTAGCTACCTAATCATGGTGAAAAAAACATGACATGTCAAAGTGTCTAGTGCTACACATAGATATGAGGCTACACTCTGATTTCTAAGCTGTAAAACATTTGAAACGTCAACTTTAAAACCATAAAATGATTAGTCTTTGTCACAATCTGTAACAAAATAATTGTGACATATTATTACAGATATGTACATGTCGAAAACAAATGCAAACACAAAAGCCTACTTATGCTATAGGATACTGATGGTCAACCTTGTCACTCCATAGCTTAGACAAATCAACTCACATCATGACTCAATGCTGCAATGTTGGAAGTGCATAATGTGGGTTGAACTTTGACAACTGCTGCAGTGCGAAGGTTATACTTCAGTGTTCTTGCCTTTTAAATAAAAGCATACAAGTAAATATAATAATCCAATGTTGATTAAGGGACGTGATGTACACCTGTAATATTGTGCAAACAATGCATGTAGGAATAGTCCTATTCAACATTACTTATATTTGTGTCATTTTAAAAAATACATATTTAATTAGAAAGTTAAACAGCCCATTCATAAAGGTCCTTCATGTAAACATGATAATCGCTAACAAAAATCATGCATTACCTTGGTAAAGTCAATAGTGCATAGTCACAATAGCAAAATTATACCTGTAAGTGGTGCTGAAAGAACGACAACTGATAGAATAGGTGAATGATATCTATTTATCAGACTGAATAGCGACACCTGTAAAATGTCGATATAATACTGTACCTTAACAAAACAGCTGTGTCACACCTCACACTCGTTTTTCTTGTAGCTTGTTATGTAATAGGGCACATGCGTGTATGTTTCATCATAGGTGCATGTTTACTGAGTAAAGCAGTCATGACAACGCCTTTGTGTTGTCGGTACGCTTGCGATGATGAACGATGCGCACGTGAATGTTAGTCTGCGTCATAAGACGTACAGACGCTCCAATACCCAACGCGTCACAGCAGGAAGCCAGTCTGTGCGTCCAAACAAAGGAGCAACCATACATGCACGTAACCTTTTATAAAGCTATATAAAAAAAAGGATGTAGTAGTAACGCACACTTTATTGAGGTACAGTATTACATCGCCATTCACCATCTGTGGCTATGCAGTCTCATCTATATATACCTTATCTATCCGTTTGTCATGCTTGCAAGTCACAGTCAGGCATAAATATCTGTTTTCACTCTGCACTATGCACTTTTTAAATTTTTTGTTTGTTAATATAAATGATTGGCACATATTATCAGTATTACATGATGGAAATTTTAGATATTTTTAAAAAATTTTTAGTGATATTATTCACCAAATGTAAAGTTTTATGAATGTCAAAGATAACTTGTAATGCTGATTATGTTTTTAAGTCAGCCATTCATTGTCTACACAATAAAAATGGTGTACATACTGTTACTTAGCCATCATTAATGGATTCTGATATGTACTTGTATGCTTTTATTTTAAACCGTATAGCAGATTATTTAACCTATTTTAATTGTGGTTTGCATTGCTTTTCAACATGTTAATGTATGCGTTTATGTTTGTAAATTATTAATTTACATATATTTTTTTAAGTAAAATCATCATCTTATGGTACTAAAGGTTATATTTTCTCTTGTTTGGAGTATAGACATTTTTAATTGACACGTAACAAGGAAAATACTTGATATAGTATTTAAACATCCTCCTTGACCCTGGGCTCCAACACCGCCAGTTGTTGCTCGGAAGTGCTGTTAGCACAGTCAACACTTGCTCCTGTGTTACTGGGGTTCAGTAATGTCAGCTGTTCCCCTGCTGTGTGAACGGCAAAAAGTCCTGCTGCCTCCACCATGTTCTCTTCTCATTCCTGGGCTACAACACCGCCAGTTGTTGCTCGGAAGTGCTGTTAGCACAGTCAACACTTGCTCCTGTGTTACTGGGGGTCAGTAATGTCAGTGTTCCCTGCTGTGTGAACGGCAAAAAGTCCTGCTGCCTCCACCATGTTCTCTTCTCATCCCTGGGCTACAACACCGCCAGTTGTTGCTCGGAAGTGCTGTTAGCACAGTCAACACTTGCTCCTGTGTTACTGGGGTTCAGTAATGTCAGCTGTTCCCTGCTGTGTGAACGGCAAAAAGTCCTGCTGCCTCCACCATGTTCTCTTCTCATTCCTGGGCTACAACACCGCCAGTTGTTGCTCGGAAGTGCTGTTAGCACAGTCAACACTTGCTCCTGTGTTACTGGGGTTCAGTAATGTCAGCTGTTCCCTGCTGTGTGAACGGCAAAAAGTCCTGGTGCCTCCACCATGTTCTCTTCTCATTCCTGGGCTACAACACCGCCAGTTGTTGCTCGGAAGTGCTGTTAGCACAGTCAACACTTGCTCCTGTGTTGTGAATGGGTTTGAGATGAGTTCTGAGCAGACACTCCCTCTGGTGGTTACAAGCGGTACGGGTCTGTTCAGTGAAGATTGTGAGGAATGGGAATCAGGTGTTACTGACTGGTCTTATATAAGGGAGTTACCTTCCCATCAGGGTTGCCGGTGATCAATTGTTCTAGTCTGAATCCTTTATTCCAGTTTCCCTTGTAGCCTGCTGTGTCGTGTCTGCATCTCCTGCTAACAGATAAGACATTTTCTTCTTTTGTGTTTGTGCTATATTTTTGCATTTTGTCCTGCACTTCTGTGTGGGCCTTCAGGGTCCCCTCCGGGGCTTCTGCCTCTCAGTTTTGTTCAGCCTCTGATGTTTGTACTTTTGCTTTTTCCAGTTTTTTCAGTGGCTGCTGTTTTGATTTTTGTTACACCAGAGAACTAATTTAGGTGGAAGAGGTCGTGTGATCTCAGGTATTTTTTGAAATTAGTAGAGTTGGCGCTTTTCAGGGTTTTCTGGGATTGCAGTAAGTACCCTTCCTATCCTTTTCTATTTAGTTAGTTTGGGCCCCAGCGTTTGCTCATACTATTTTCTTTCTGTGTCAGTATTTCATCTTGTCTAACCGCCATTACATGTTTGGGGGTTTTCTATTATCTTTGGGGTTCTGCTCCGGGGCAGATAGCTTTTCTATATCTATCTTCAGGTGTAGTTAGTTTCTCAGGCTGTGACGAGGCGTCTAGGACCAACATAGGAACGCTCCACGGCTGCCTCTAGTTGTGGTGGTTAGTCAGGGTACTGCAATCTCATAGATTCCAACTGCTCTGGTGTATTGCCTTTTTTACCTGCACTCCTCAGCTACCGAAACATAACAGTATCACCGGCCTAAAAATTGAAAATTGTATGGTACTCACAGAAGGGAAAAAATATTGTGAAAGAAAAAAGGTTGTCAGAGTTGTCAGAGATATTTTTCTATTTGTTGCATTTTTTTTTTTTTTTCCCTCTTTATCTCTGGGTGCTGGGGAGGATCTTTTCTCTCAATGGAGTTTGCACGGTTGTCTGGCCGTGTGGATCAGCTTGCCACTGAGGTTCAGAGTATTGCTGCATATCTTGCTAGGTTGCCTGTTGTGGAACCTAGGATCCCCATGCCAGATTTGTTTTTGGGGGATCGAGCTAAGTTTCAGAATTTCAAAAATAATTGTAAATTGTTATTTGCCTTAAAATCTAAGTCCTCAGGGAACGCAGTGCAGCAGGTTCAAATTATCATCTCTCTCCTGCGCGGCGATCCTCAGGATTGGGCTTTTTCCCTGACACCTGGGGATCCTGTTTTGAGTGATGTTGATGCATTTTTTCAGGCTTTGGGGTTATTGTACGATGAGCCTAATGTCACTGATCAAGCTGAAAAAGCCTTGTTGGCATTAAATCAGGGGCCTTATGACGCTGAGTTATACTGTCAGAGATTCCGTAGGTGGGCAGTCCTGACCAAATGGAATGACGACGCTTTGGCAGCCCTTTTCCGGAAGGGTCTGTCAGATAATGTAAAGGATGTTATGGTGGGATTCCCTGTCCCTCTGGTCTCAATGATTCTATGTCATTAGCGATTCAAATTGACAGACGTTTGCGTGAGCGGAGAAGTATGCGTGGAGTGGTGTTGCCTTGTGAGCCAGCTTCTGAGCCCATGCAGTGTGATGGAGTGGTGTCTGGGGCACAGCGTCATGAGTTTCGAAAGCGCAATGGGTTATGTTTCTACTGTGGAGATGCCTCTCATGCTATTTCAGTCTGCCCTAAGCGGGGAAGACGTTTTGCACGCTCAGTTGTCTTGGGTAGTGTTCAGACTAAGTTTTTGTTAACTGTCACTCTGATATGCTCTCTGTCCTCATTTTCTGCTCAGGCTTTCGTTGATTCTGGAGCAGCTATTAACCTGATGGATTATGATTTTGCTAAACGTTGTGGGTTTCCCTTGATACCCCTACAGAAGTCTATTCCCCTACTGGGGATCGATTCTACCCTTTGGCTGAGAATAAACCCCAGTTTTCTACTCAGGTGATAATGAGGGTTGAACCTGATCACCAGGAGTGCTGCAAATTTTTGGTTCTGTATAATCTGCATGACATTATCGTGCTGGGTTTCCCTTGGTTACAGTCTCATAATCCTGTTTTGGATTGGAAATCTGTGTCTGTAACCAGTTGGGGCTGCCAATGTGTTAATACCAACACTCCTGTTTTTTCTGCCTCCCCCCAGGCTCAGGATGTTCCTGACTTTTTGATTGATTTTTCTGATGTGTTTAGCGAAAGTAAATCTGCATTCTTGCCTCCCCATAGGAGCTATGACTGCGCTATTGAATTAGTGCCGGGTAGTAAATTCCCTAAAGGTCGCCTTTTTAACTTGTCTGTACCTGAACATGACGCTATGTGGTCTTATATCAAGGAATCATTGGAGAAGGGTCATATCAGACCATCCTCTTCACCCTTAGGTGCCGGTTTTTTCTTTGTGGCCAAAAAGATGGTTCATTAAGGCCGTGTATTGATTATCGTCTCTTGAACAATATTACTGTGAAATATCAATACCTGTTACCCTTGATTTCTGACCTGTTTTCCAGGGTGAAAAACGCTACTTGGTTTACCAAGCTTGACCTCAGGGGGGCGTATAACCTTATTCGCATTAAGCACGGGGATGAATGGAAGACGGCATTCAATACCCCTGAAGGGCATTTTGAGTACCTAGTGATGCCCTTTGGGCTCACTAATGCTCCTTCCGTCTTCCAGTCCTTCATGAATGACATTTTCAGGGATTTTGTGGACAATTTTCTGATTGTTTATTTGGATGATATCTTGATTTTTTCTAATGACTGGGACTCTCATGTGAAACATGTTCGAACTGTGTTCCAGATTTTGAGAGAGAATGCTCTGTATGTGAAGGGATCAAAGTGTCTTTTTGGCGTACAGAGGATCTCATTTCTGGGATTCATTTTGTCCCCATCTGTTATCGAAATGGACCCGGTCAAGGTTCAGGCCATCTGTGATTGGGTCCAACCTACTTCATTAAAGGCTCTTCAGAGATTTTTGGGTTTTGCCAATTTTTATCGTAAATTTATTGGTAATTTCTCGGTTATTGTTAAACCATTAACTGATTTGACCAGAAAAGGTTCTGATGTGGTGAATTGGCCTCCGGAGGCAGTCTCTGCGTTTCAGGAACTTAAGCAGAGATTCACTTCTGCTCCTGTTCTACGGCAGCCTGATGTTTCTCTGCCATTTCAGGTGGAGGTTGATGCCTCTGAAATTGGGGCAGGTGCCGTTTTGTCCCAAAAAGATCCAGAGACCTCTAAGTGTAACCCTTGTGCCTTTTTCTCTCGAAAATTTTCTCCTACTGAACGTAATTATGACGTGGGTAATCGGGAGTTATTGGCCATGAAGTGGGCTTTTGAAGAGTGGAGACATTGGCTGGAGGGAGCCAAACATCAGGTGGTGGTCCTTACGGACCATAAGAATCTGGTCTATCTGGAATCTGCCAAGCGACTCAATCCTAGACAGGCCAGGTGGGCCTTGTTTTTCACACGTTTTAATTTTGTGGTTTCCTTTCTTCCTGGCACTAAGAATGTTAAGGCGGATGCCCTCTCGAGGAGTTTCCTTGCGGACTCTCCTGAGTTATCTGATCCTTCTGTTATTTTGAAAGAAGGTGTAGTTCTTTCCGCCATCTCGCCCAATTTGAGACTTGCTCTGGAGGGGTGTCAGGAGGATAGGCCCGAGTGCTGCCCTGTTGGAAAATTGTTTGTCCCGGACCAGTGGAAAAAGAGTGTGATGTCTGAGATTCATTGTTCTGCATTGGCTGGGCATCCCGGAATTTTTGGTACCAGAGACTTGGTTAGTCGGTCCTTTTGGTGGCCTACCTTGTCTCGTGATGTCAGGGAATTTGTGCAGTCCTGCGGGACTTGCTCTCGCTCCAAGCCTTGCTCTCGCTCTAGTGGTTTGTTGATGCCATTGCCTGTGCCCAAGAGACCATGGACCCATATCTCTATGGATTTCATTTCCGACCTTCCTGTTTCTCAGAGAATGACCACCATCTGGGTAATTTGTGATAGGTTTTCCAAAATGATACATCTTGTGCCATTACCTAAGTTGCCTTCCTCCTCTGAATTGGTGCCGTTGTTCCTTCAGCACGTGGTTCGTTTACACGGCATTCCTGAGAACATTGTGTCTGACAGAGGAGTCCAGTTTGTTTCCAGATTTTGGAGGACTTTTTGTTCTAAACTGGGTGTTCAATTGTCTTTCTCCTCGGCATTTCATCCTCAGACCAATGGTCAAACTGAGAGAACAAACCAGACATTGGAGACTTATCTTAGATGCTTTGTGTCTGCTGATCAGGATGACTGGGTCTCTTTTTTACCTTTGGCTGAGTTTGCTCTTAATAATAGGGCAAGCTCTGCCACTTTGATGTCTCCGTTTTTCTGTAATTCTGGGTTTCACCCTCGATTTTCTTCGGGACAGACGGAGGCTTCTGTCTGTCCAGGTGTTGACTCTGTTGTGGAGCGTATGCAACAGATTTGGGACGAGGTAGTGGAGAGGTTGTCCCTCTCTCAGGAGAAGGCCCAGCGGTTTGCTAACCGGCATAGGACTGATGGTCCTCGGTTTAAAGTGGGGGACTTGGTCTGGTTGTCCTCAAAGAATATTCCTATGAGAGTAGCATCTCCTAAATTTAAGCCTAGGTTCATTGGACCTTATAAGATCATTGAGATTCTTAATCCTGTTTCTTTTCGTTTGCTTCTTCCAGGGACATTTAAGATCCATAACGTGTTCCACAAGTCCTTGTTGAAGAGGTTTGTTGAGCCAGTGGTTCCTGCTGCTGTGCCTCCTGACCCTGTTTTGGTTGAGGGCAATCTGGAGTATGTGGTTGAGAAAATATTAGATTCTCGTTTTTCTAGACGGAAACTCCAGTATTTGGTTAAGTGGAGAGGTTATGGTCAGGAGGACAATTCTTGGGTGTTTGCTTCGGACATCCATGCTAGGAGACTCGTCCGTGCGTATCATAGAGCTCATCCTGACCGACCTGGTTGCTCAAGTGAGGGTTCGGTGACCCCTCCTCAAGGGGGGGTACTGTTGTGAATGGGTTTGAGATGAGTTCTGAGCAGAGACTCCCTCTGGTGGTTACAAGCGGTACGGGTCTGTTCAGTGAAGATTGTGAGGAATGGGAATCAGGTGTTACTGACTGGTCTTATATAAGGGAGTTACCTTCCCATCAGGGTTGCCGGTGATCAATTGTTCTGGTCTGAATCCTTTATTCCAGTTTCCCTTGTAGCCTGCTGTGTCGTGTCTGCATCTCCTGCTAACAGATAAGACATTTTCTTCTTTTGTGTTTGTGCTATATTTTTGCATTTTGTCCTGCACTTCTGTGGGGGCCTTCAGGGTCCCCTCCGGGGGCTTCTGCCCTCTCAGTTTTGTTCAGCCACTGATGTTTGTACTTTTGCTTTTTCCAGTTTTTTCAGTGGCTGCGGTTTTGATTTTTGTTACACCAGAGAACTAATTTAGGTGGAAGAGGTCGTGTGATCTCAGGTATTTTTTGAAATTAGTAGAGTTGGCGCTTTTCAGGGTTTTCTGGGATTGCAGTAAGTACCATTCCTTTCCTTTTCTATTTAGTTAGTTTGGGCCCCAGCGTTTGCTCATACTATTTTCTTTCTGTGTCAGTATTTCATCTTGTCTAACCGCCATTACATGTTTGGGGGCTTTCTATTATCTTTGGGGTTCTGCTCCGGGGCAGATAGCTTTCCTATATCTATCTTCAGGTGTAGTTAGTTTCTCAGGCTGTGACGAGGCGTCTAGGACCAACGTAGGAACGCTCCACGGCTGCCTCTAGTTGTGGTGGTTAGTCAGGGTACTGCAATCTCATAGATTCCAACTGCTCTGGTGTATTGCCTTTTTTACCTGCACTCCTCAGCTACCGAAACATAACACTCCTGTGTTACTGGGGTTCAGTAAAGTCAGCTGTTCCCCTGCTGTGTGTACGGCAAAAAGTCCTGCTGCCTCCACCATGTTCTCTTCTCATCCCTGGGCTACAACACCGCCAGTTGTTGCTCGGAAGTGCTGTTAGCACAGTCAACACTTGCTCCTGTGTTACTGGGGTTCAGTGATGTCAGCTGTTCCCCTGCTGTGTGAACGGCAAAAAGTCCTGCTGCCTCCACCATGTTCTCTTCTCATTCCTGGGCTACAACACCGCCAGTTGTTGCTCGGAAGTGCTGTTAGCACAGTCAACACTTGCTCCTGTGTTACTGGGGTTCAGTAATGTCAGCTGTTCCCCTGCTGTGTGAAAGGCAAAAAGTCCTGCTGCCTCCACCATGTTCTCTTCTCATTCCTGGGCTACAACACCGCCAGTTGTTGCTCGGAAGTGCTGTTAGCACAGTCAACACTTGCTCCTGTGTTACTGGGGTTCAGTAATGTCAGCTGTTCCCCTGCTGTGTGTACGGCAAAAAGTCCTGCTGCCTCCACCATGTTCTCTTCTCATCCCTGGGCTACAACACCGCCAGTTGTTGCTCGGAAGTGCTGTTAGCACAGTCAACACTTGCTCCTGTGTTACTGGGGTTCAGTAATGTCAGCTGTTCCCCTGCTGTGTGTACGGCAAAAAGTCCTGCTGCCTCCACCATGTTCTCTTCTCATCCCTGGGCTACAACACCGCCAGTTGTTGCTCGGAAGTGCTGTTAGCACAGTCAACACTTGCTCCTGTGTTACTGGGATTCAGTAATGTCAGCTGTTCCCCTGCTGTGTGAACGGCAAAAAGTCCTGCTGCCTCCACCATGTTCTCTTCTCATTCCTGGGCTACAACACCGCCAGTTGTTGCTCGGAAGTGCTGTTAGCACAGTCAACACTTGCTCCTGTGTTACTGGGGTTCAGTAATGTCAGCTGTTCCCCTGCTGTGTGTACGGCAAAAAGTCCTGCTGCCTCCACCATGTTCTCTTCTCATCCCTGGGCTACAACACCGCCAAGTTGTTGCTCGGAAGTGCTGTTAGCACAGTCAACACTTGCTCCTGTGTTACTGGGGTTCAGTAATGTCAGCTGTTCCCCTGCTGTGTGTACGGCAAAAAGTCCTGCTGCCTCCACCATGTTCTCTTCTCATCCCTGGGCTACAACACCGCCAGTTGTTGCTCGGAAGTGCTGTTAGCACAGTCAACACTTGCTCCTGTGTTACTGGGTTCAGTAATGTCAGCTGTTCCCCTGCTGTGGTGAACGGCAAAAAGTCCTGCTGCCTCCACCATGTTCTCTTCTCATTCCTGGGCTACAACACCGCCAGTTGTTGCTCGGAAGTGCTGTTAGCACAGTCAACACTTGCTCCTGTGTTACTGGGGTTCAGTAATGTCAGCTGTTCCCCTGCTGTGTGTACGGCAAAAAGTCCTGCTGCCTCCACCATGTTCTCTTCTCATCCCTGGGCTACAACACCGCCAAGTTGTTGCTCGGAAGTGCTGTTAGCACAGTCAACACTTGCTCCTGTGTTACTGGGTTCAGTAATGTCAGCTGTTCCCCTGCTGTGTGACGGCAAAAAGTCCTGCTGCCTCCACCATGTTCTCTTCTCATCCTGGGCTACAACACCGCCAGTTGTTGCTCGGAAGTGCTGTTAGCACAGTCAACACTTGCTCCTGTGTTACTGGGGTTCAGTAATGTCAGCTGTTCCCCTGCTGTGTGTACGGCAAAAAGTCCTGTGCCTCCACCATGTTCTCTTCTCATTCCTGGGCTACAACACCGCCAGTTGTTGCTCGAAGTGCTGTTAGCACAGTCAACACTTCCTCCTGTGTTACTGGGGTTCAGTTATGTCAGCTGTTCCCCTGCTGTGTGAACGGCAAAAAGTCCTGCTGCCTCCACCATGTTCTCTTCTCATTCCTGGGCTACAACACCGCCAGTTGTTGCTCGGAAGTGCTGTTAGCACAGTCAACACTTGCTCCTGTGTTACTGGGGTTCAGTAATGTCAGCTGTTCCCCTGCTGTGTGAAAGGCAAAAAGTCCTGCTGCCTCCACCATGTTCTCTTCTCATCCTGGGCTACAACACCGCCAGTTGTTGCTCGGAAGTGCTGTTAGCACAGTCAACACTTGCTCCTGTGTTACTGGGGTTCAGTAATGTCAGCTGTTCCCCTGCTGTGTGTACGGCAAAAAGTCCTGCTGCCTCCACCATGTTCTCTTCTCATTCCTGGGCTACAACACCGCCAGTTGTTGCTCAGAAGTGCTGTTAGCACAGTCAACACTTCTCCTGTGTTACTGGGGTTCAGTAATGTCAGCTGTTCCCCTGCTGTGTGAACGGCAAAAAGTCCTGCTGCCTCCACCATGTTCTCTTCTCATTCCTGGGCTACAACACCGCCAGTTATTGCTCGGAAGTGCTGTTAGCACAGTCAACACTTGCTCCTGTGTTACTGGGGTTAAGTAATGTCAGCTTTTCCCCTGCTGTGTGTACGGCAAAAAGTCCTGCTGCCTCCACCATGTTCTCTTCTCATCCTGGGCTACAACACCGCCAGTTGTTGCTCGGAAGTGCTGTTAGCACAGTCAACACTTGCTCCTGTGTTACTGGGGTTCAGTAATGTCAGCTGTTCCCCTGCTGTGTGAACGGCAAAAAGTCCTGCTGCCTCCACCCTGTTGTCTTCTCATCCCTGGGCTTCAACACCGCCAGTTGTTGCTCGGAAGTGTCATTGGCACGGGTACTCACTCCTGCCCAGACTGGTTACAGCATGCCATCTTTTTCCTGTCATGTAAACGTCACTTAGCCTCCAATAAGTTGTCCTGTCGTGTTGCGGTCGGGTTAGCCGACTCTATGGTTCTTGGAGTTTAGGTGCTTCCTATGTGTGCTGCGGGATATGCAAATAAAGGCTGTTTCCGTTGTGACAATAGGACAATCACCCACTGTAGTACTGTGGGATTCGGTAACTGCGGCCGGCTCGCGGCCTGTTAACTTAAATTTCCATGGGTACCTTCTGCTACCCGTCCGGGTTCCAGTAACGTCAGCTGGTTCTCCGCAGTGCCTTTGGCCTAGGTGCCTCCATCTCGGTATCCGAGTTCCAGCAACGTCTGCTGGTCCTTGGTAGTGCTTTGGAGCACAGGTACCTCCTGCTTAGTAACCGTGTCCCAGTAACGTCAGCTGGTCCTCGGTTGTGCCATTGGCTCTTTTCCTTCTGCTGCCCCTCCAGGTTCCAGCACAGTTAGCTGGTCCTCGTTACTTGCATTGGCTCTTGTACCTTCTGCTACCGTCCGGGTTCCAGTACCGTCAGCTGGTTCTCCGCAGTGCCTTTGGCCTAGGTGCCTCCATCTCGGTATCCGAGTTTCAGCAACGTCTGCTGGTCCTTGGTAGTGCTTTGGAGCACAGGTACCTCCTGCTTAGTAACCGTGTCCCAGTAACGTCAGCTGGTCCTCGGTTGTGCCATTGGCTCTTTTCCTTCTGCTGCCCCTCCGGGTTCCAGCACAGTCAGCTGGTCCTCGTTACTTGCATTGGCTCTTGTACCTTCTGCTACCCGTCCGGGTTCCAGTACCGTCAGCTGGTTCTCCGCAGTGCCTTTGGCCTAGGTGCCTCCATCTCAGTATCCGAGTTCCAGCAACGTCTGCTGGTCCTTGGTAGTGCTTTGGAGCACAGGTACCTCCTGCTTAGTAACCGTGTCCCAGTAACGTCAGCTGGTCCTCGGTTGTGCCATTGGCTCTTTTCCTTCTGCTGCCCCTCCGGGTTCCAGCACAGTCAGCTGGTCCTCGTTACTTGCATTGACTCTTGTACCTTCTGCTACATTTACAAATTGAAGATTTTTTCAATGCTTTTTTGGGTAATCACTCTGGATCTCCAGCAATGAAGACGACGACCCTGATGACCACCCCGAAGAAGATGACGACCACAAGGACGACGAGCATCAAGCCAACCAGCCTAAACACCATCACAAAGAAGAAATAAAAGATTACCAAACAGGACTAAGAAGGTTAAGACAAACTACAAGATACAGAACAAGAGACTTAAGAACAATAAGCAGAAGATCAAAAAGCAGAAGAACATGAAGTATAAGACCAAAATGAAGAGCAAAATATATGCTCTAAATTATAAGCAGAAGAAGACTAAGCAGTGTATGGGGGTGAGTCCGTTCCTCCTCGTGGTGCCCCTGGAAAATGCCTGCTGCTGCAGGCTAAACTGAACACGGACAAATACTGTTGTAATTTAAATCTTTTGTGACAGCAAGAACGGAAGGATGAAAAATTCATACTTTGACAGATTACAAGTACAGGATTCTCTGTCACAAATAAGAATATGATGAAGAAGATGAAGTACAATATGAATAAGAATAATAGTTTAATAAGAAGAATATGAGTAATGTTAACAAAAAGATGAATAGCAAGAAGTTTAAGAAGAAGATAAAGAAGGTGAAGATGAAGAATAATTTGATGAAAAAGATGATGCTGCTGAAGATTATGAAGGAGAAAGTGTGTCAAAAGTTAAAAAGGTGAAGAGCATGGAAGTTGTGAAATATACATATTTGCCAAAATAGAAAAAACGTTAACAACATTGTCAATTTCTTCGTCAATCCGAACATCTTTAAAAAAAAAAATATTTATGCTATTCCATTTGATTGGGTTAAACATCTATGCCTTTAATGTCTCCTCAACCTTCCCCAATACATTCTACATTACTCTTTGTTGTTTTCCTTCATGTACAATTAACCAACAAGGCAAGAATGGGTTTTTTTTTAATTCCGATATTTTGTTCCCATAGACTTACATTGGATTTCCGGTATCGGTATCGGGTATCGCCGATATTTTTTGGGTATCGGCGATACCATTCCGATTCCGATACTTTTGGATATCGGAAAGTATCGCTCAACTCTAGAGATGAGTGATTTCCTTAAAAGAATTGTTGCTGAAACAAGACAAACAAACACATCTGATCGTGATGAAATTAAACTGATCATGCAGGCTTATTCAAAAAACCGAGAGGTCAGTGTTCAAGAAGCTGTTGCCCGTGTATGCAGTCTGAAGCTTAAATCCTGTTCTCGTCTTGTTGTATTCATACCCACAGATGACAATGCTTTAAAAATGAGTTTGCCCTTGAGGTCCTTGAATGATAAAAGTCCTGAATCAGAAAATGTCTGGATGTCAGGAATAACTGAAAAATATAAAAACAGGCCAGACACACCAGACTTTGAAGGAATGTCCATGGCAGAATTTGCTTCCACTTATAGAATAGTCTATGGCAGACAGAGAAATTGCAGCAATGTCCTGTCGCTTCAAAATGGTTTTGGGTTCATTCAAAAACGAACACAAGGAAAACCTGCTGTCATTAGATATGCTCGATTTTCAGAGAAAAATTCTCCGGAGAAATTCTATGTCACATTACTAAAACTATACCTACCTTACCGCTCAGATACACAACTCAAACCAGGAGATTTCCATCATACCAATCTTTCTATGATTGGGGAACTGTAAAGCTTTCTGAAAGTAATGATCTTCAGAGAGTGTTTCAAATTATCAAGAAAAATAGGTTACCATATGAAAAAAATTGTAAAGCAATAGAAAAGGCCATTGTAGAGCTTGAACAAAATGGACCGATGGAGGATGCATGGAGTACACTTGCTCCTGAGAGTGAACTTATTAGACTGGAGTGTAAAAGAAATGCAACACAGCAGTAAAAGTTGAAGCCCCTGTTGTAAACCCTGTGGTGTTGAGACAGATGTATCAGAATCTGAATAAAAGTCAGGCATCCATTTTCTATACAGTGCGTAAATGGTGTGAAAGACGTGTGTGCGGAGAAAATCCTGAACAGTTTTTTCTATTTGTGACTGGTGGAGCTGGGACTGGTAAATCACACCTCATTAAATGTATCTATTTAGAGGCATCAAAGATACTTCAGAGACTTCCTAGGATTTCAGAGGAAAGTGACATTTCTATGCCTACTGTCCTACTCTCAGCCTTCACTGGCACAGCAGCCTTTAACATTTCAGGTAAAACCTTACACTCTATCTTGAAACTACCAAGAAGCCTTAAACCACCATACCAGGGGCTGGGAAACTGTCTTGATGAAGTGAGAGTAACGCTATCAAATGCAGAAATAATTATTATTGATGAGGTGTCCATGGTCTCTAAACCACTGTTTACTTATATACATTGGAGGCTACAAGACATAAAAGGTAGCAAAAAACCTTTTGGAGGCATGTCTGTTCTAGCAGTGGGAGACTTCTACCAGTTGCCACCTCCAGGGAAAGCTAAGCCTCTGTGTGTATTTGAAGACCATGTGCTTGATTTCTGGCAAGACTTGTTCAAGGTTGTTACCCTCACAGAAATAATGCGGCAAAAGGAGGATATAGCATTTGCCGAACTCCTAAACAGAATTCGATTAAAAGGCAAGGGAGAGGCATTATCTGAATCTGAGAGAGCCTTACTTTCTCAGTCTGTGACTCAACTGACAGACTGTCCAAAGGATGTCCTTCATGTGTTTGCCAGAAATAAAGATGTAGATCAGCATAACACAACCATCATATCTGCTTTGCATTCTGAAGTAATTAACATTGATGCACATGACTATAAAAAAGATCTTCAAACAGGGCGGATGGAAAAACAGAAAACACCTTTTGAAAGTTGTAAAGGGGATTTGCCAGACAGGCTGCAGGTTGCTGAGGGTGCTCGTGTGATGCTCATTAGAAACATAGATGTGGAGGATGGACTAGTAAATGGCTCATTTGGAAAAATTGTCACCATTGTTTCCCAGTGTAAGGATGATAAAATAGTAATAAATAAGCTTGGTGTGGAATTAGATAATCCACATGCTGGACAGAGGAATCACAACAGAACATCAGCAAATAACTTGGTGTATATAGAAAGAATAGAAGAGCCCCTGAGCAGAAAAGGAGTAGTTCGTCATCAGTTTCCCATTAAACTTGCTTTTGCCTGCACAGTCCATAAGGTGCAAGGCATGACTACAACTTCTGCAGTAGTTTCACTACAGCATATTTTTGAGCCAGGTATGGCATATGTTGCTCTCAGTAGAACTACTTCACTTTCTCGACTGCACATTATTGACTTCAATGAAGATAAAATATATGCTGATCCACAAATCACAAGATCTTTGGAAAACATGAAAGAAGCAGCAGTCAATAATGCAATGCCCTTACTCAATAGTCTCCCATGGCCAATTTCTCCTTTATTAACAATTATTCACCACAACATACAAGGACTGTCAGCCCACATGGATGATGTGAGGCGTCATCATGAAATGTGTCTTGCAGACATTTTATGTTTCACTGAATCTCATCTCTCAGGTCAATATGTCACTAACCATCTACAATTACAAAACTATCAATTGTATAAACGCAACAGGCAGGTTTCATATTCTACCCATTCTAATCTGTCTAATAAGAATGGCGGTGGAGTAGCCATCTATGTGAAACATGACATACAGGCAAGTCCAATGCAGTATATACATGGCGTGACTGACCTTGAGTTCCTAGTTTTGAAAGTTGAGGCACCAATTCAAGCATTAATTTCAGTAATTTACAGGCCTCCAGATTACAGCACTAATCTGTTTTTACCACAACTTTGTAACTTGTTGAATTCGTTAGAAGTCATTGAACATGGTCCACTAATTATTTGTGGTGATTTCAATGAGGATCTATTGTCAGATAGAAAAAAGCCCATATTTGAAATCATGCAGTCGAGAGGATACAAACAGCTAATTACAACAGCCACTACAGAGAAGAATACACTTTTGGACCATTTGTACATTTCCAACCAGCAGTATTGTGCCAATTCAGGTGTTCTGCAGACATATTACAGTTATCATAATCCTGTTTATTGCATTTTAACCTAATTTGCATTCCCTCATGATGCACAGAGTTCAGGTCACGAGACTCTCGGTCAGTCTGAGACCGCGGCCGCAGCTCAGGTGAGTGGCAGAGTTCAGGTCAGGAGACCCGCGGTCACACCGGTATTCACCTCCACTATTCGCAGGCAAAAGCGCAGGTGAATTTTGCCTGTGTCGGAGCCCAATGGCGATTAGCTGTCGGGCGTAGTACTATGTGGATCCCACAGTCCAGGTATATCATTGGCGGCTTACCTGAATTTCCTGGCATGGGCTTAAGGTTTTCACAGGCACTTACAGGGACGATACGGATATTTTATTCAAAGCGATTCTTGATTGGGGTCACCTATGCGAGGTGGCTCCAGTGAAGTTAGTGCATTACCCCTGTCATGGGCATTGTTGGTGGAGTCCTTGAGCGCACTGTACTCATTTTCATCATTCCTGACCCAGTTAGTAACACAAGCATGACTCCCATGTACCGTAACAGCCAGTTGCCTAGCAACCTTTTATAAGGTCAGGTGGTGGCTCAAAACTTTATGCAAGCAGCCTTGCCACCTGTGACTTTATCAATTTTCCTGGAGCATTCGCCATTCAGTCTAGCTCCTTAACCCCTCTCAGGCTGGCCTTGCTTCAGTTAACCCCATGCAGCTGGCGACAACCACAATGGTGTTTGCTTCCCAGCTTGCGTGCAGCAACAGCATGATACCATCCCATTCTCATGCAGTTAATTTTACTGAGAAAGAGTTGATGAACGCAGCTACCGCCCCATGGATTATTCAATTCGGACGACTCATTCAGCGATGGCGAGGTCAGGGATAGTGAACCCCTAGCTTTGCTCAAAGCACCCCTGCAAATCCCAGTTAACTTAACGCAGTGCCTAGCTTCAGGTGCGTTAGGGCAGGCTTTTGTTTTACAGGACTACGCGTCGGATCATCCATCTTCTGGTAAAGGAAAAAGACCCCGGCCGCGCTCTTCTTTGGGCCACCGGGCAGCTAACAAGATCAAGCACACCTCCAGACGCAATTTGCTGTGGGATTTATCACTTTATCTCCTATAAGTTCCGTGTCACGGCTGGTGGGTTTGTCGTACCCCCGGGACAGGCATGGCCCTCTCATGTCGTCACCGTGGCTTTTGGGGTCCCATGACTGTTCTGGGGGTGCACGATCTCGTTTTTAACATAGCATTGCCGTGGCCGACCATTGTTTTCAATGGACCCGCCAATCACATCGCGAGCAGTTCCAACAGGAGCAGCAGCTTTTCCCACCCGCCATCCCTTAAGGTGATTTTGTTTCCTTATTGGCTAGTTTGGCCTTCTGTACACTATACCTGATGTTTTGATTTTATTAGTTTAAAAAAAAAAAAAAAAGGAAAAAGAGACAAAAGAGCATTTATACGAATGACAAATTACCACAATTATTCTAACTAAAAATGATCAAAGAACAGCTGTGGATTTATCACTTTATCTCCTATAAGTTCCGTGTCACGGCCGGTGGGTTTGTCGTACCCCCGGGACAGGCATAGCCCTCTCATGTCGTCGCCGTGGCATTCGGGGTCCCATGACTGTTCTGTGGGTGCAACGATCTCATTTTTAACATAGCGTTGCCGTGGCCGACCGTTGTTTTCAATGGTCCCCCCAACATGATTCACTACGTTTTCAACATTACTATCCCTTCAATAAAGCTGTGTTTTAAAATTACAGTCGGTTGCTGAGTCTTATTGCCCATGCCTTTAATTCCAAGGTCTTTTAGGTCGTTTCTTATCCAAATAGTCTGGCAGTAGCCTTAAAGGGTTTTTGCAAGTTTTTTTTTAACACCTCCTACACTCTCCCACCTCCCCTCCGCTACTGACCTCAATGAACCTTTTCACGCTGATCTCCGGTGCCCAGACCCGGAGATTCAGCGACTTCCTGGGTTCTGCAGCCTGCTCCCCAGTGCTGCGCCTGCCTCCGGAGTAGAGAGCGCGCCTCCATTGATCTCAATGGAGGTGCGCTCTCGCTTCCGGTCTGCAGCCTGCTCCCATACTGCGCCTGCTCCGGATTGATAAAGAGCGCGCCTCCATTGATCTCAATGGAGGCGCGCTCTCGCTCCTTGCCTGCGCTCTGATCAATCCGTCCAGATTTGGATGGATTGCTCAGAGTGAGAGCGTGCCTCCATTGAGATCAATGGAGGTGCTCTTTCTGCCTCACAGGCACACGCAGCGCTGGAGATGCAGGCGGCAGAACCAGGAAGTCGCTGAATCTCAGGTTGTGGGCACCGGAGATCAGCGTGAAAGGTTCATTGAGGTCAGTAGTGGGGGTGTCAGGCCAGTTTTGCGAAATAGGGGTGACGCCAGGTGCCCCATCCTGTGGCCATATTGTATATACTTGATATCCAGTTTAGCCAAATTTCTGGAATTAACACAGCCCGAACCGCTCGGCGTACAGACTCCATTCAAACAGCGTTTCGTAGCTAGTGGCCATGACAGCTGTGCTAAGTATTTTGGAGTCGATCGGATTTGTTACTTTTTAACCATTTGCGATTGAAATTTGAACAAAATTGCCATAGGAATGCATTGCTTTTGAACTTGAATCAATTAGTCGAGACTTGGATTTAAAATCAATTACCTTGGCTTCTGACCTGAGGCCAATTGTTCCAACCCGAATAGATTTTTAAAAACATTGATTCGCGTGTGTAATTTGAGTATAAAGATCCACGTCAAATGCTGATGTCGAAGCTTCATGCCCTGAGATGCTCTGTGCAAACAATCCAAAAATACTTTTGCACCCGCTAGTGCTGAAAAATACGAAAGTAAATCCTATAGAAATCATGGACTCATAAAATCAAAGGACAGTGTCAAAAAATCAAATTTATCTCAGTGTTTGAAGCTATTAACACAGGCCGCATCAAAGTCGCTCTACCCCTTGACCCAGCCTATTTTGACCTTAAAGACCTTGCCATTTTTTGCAATTCTGACCAGTGTCCCTTTATGAGGTAATAACTCAGGAACGCTTCAACGGATCCTAGCGATTCTGAGAATTGTTTTTTCGTGACATATTGGGCTTCATGTTAGTGGTAAATTTAGTCGATAATTTTTGCGTTTATTTGTGAAAAAAATGGAAATTTGGCGAAAATTTGAAAATTTTGTAATTTTCAAATTTTTAATTTTTATTCTGTTAAACTAGAGTTATGTGGACACAAAATAGTTAATAAATAACATTTCCCACATGTCTACTTTACATCAGCTCAATTTTGGGAACAACATTTTTTTTTGTTAGGAAGTTATAAGGGTTAAAAGTTGACCAGCGATTTCTCATTTTTACAGCAAAATTTACAAAACCATTTTTTTTAGGGACCACCTCACATTTGAAGTCACTTTGAGGGGTCTATATGGCAGAAAATACCCAAAAGTGACACCTTTATAAAAACTGCACCCCTCAAGCTACTCAAAACTACATTCAAGAAGATTATTAACCCTTCAGGTGCTTCACAGGAACTAAAGCAACGTGGAAGGAAAAAATGGACATTTTAATTTTTCCAACAAAAATTTTCTTTTAGCATCAATTTTTTCATTTTTACATGGGCATCAGGATAAAATGGATCCTAAAATTTGTTGGGCAATTTCTCCTGAGTACACAGATACCTCATATGTGGTCATAAACCACTGTATGGGCGCACGGCAGGGCTCAGAAGGGAAGGAGCGCCATTTGACTTTTTGAATGGAAAATATGCTGGAATATTTAGCGGTTGCCATGTCACATTTGGAGAGTCCCTGTGTGCCTAAACATTGGAGCTCCCCCATAAGTGACCCCATTTTGGAAACTAGACCCCCTAAGGAACTTATCTAGATGCATAGTGATCACTTTGAACCCCCAGGTGCTTCACAAATTGATCTGTAAAAAAAGAAAGTACTTTTTTTTCACAAAAATTTTCTTTTAGCCTCAGTTTTTTCATTTTCACATGGGCAACAGTATAAATTGGATCCTAAAATTTGTTGGGCAATTTCTCCTGAGTACACAGATACCTCATATGTGGTCATAAACCACTGTTTGGGCGCACGGCAAGGCTCAGAAGGGAAGGAGCGCCATTTGACTTTTTTAAATGGAAAATATGCTGGAATATTTAGCGGTTGCCATGTCGCATTTGGAGAGTCCCTGTGTGCCTAAACATTGGAGCTCCCCCACAAGTGACCCCATTTTGGAAACTAGACCCCCTAAGGAACTTATCTAGATGCATAGTGAGCACTTTGAACCCCCAGGTGCTTCACAAATTGATCCGTAAATAAAAGAAAGTACTTTTTTTTCACAAAAATTTTCTTTTAGCCTCAGTTATTTTCATTTTCACATGGGCAACAGTATAAATTGGATCCTAAAATTTGTTGGGCAATTTCTCCGGAGTGCACAGATACCTCATATGTGGTCATAAACCACTGTTTGGGCGCACGGCAGGGCTCAGAAGGGAAGGAGCGCCATTTGACTTTTTGAATGGAAAATATGCTGGAATATTTAGCGGTTGCTATGTCGCATTTGGAGAGTCCCTGTGTGCCTAAACATTGGAGCTCCCACACAAGTGACCCCATTTTGGAAACTAGACCTCCTAAGGAACTTAATTAGATGCATAGTGAGCACTTTGAACCCCCAGGAGCTTCACAAATTGATCCGTAAATAAAAGAAAGTACTTTTTTTTCACAAAAATTTTCTTTTAGCCTCAGTTATTTTTCATTTTCACATGGGCAACAGGATAAATTGGATCCTAAAATTTGTTGGGCAATTTCTCCGGAGTACACAGATACCTCATATGTGGTCATAAACCACTGTTTGGGAGCACGGCAGGGCTCAGAAGGGAAGGAGCGCCATTTGACTTTTTGAATGGAAAATATGCTGGAATATATTTAGCGGTTGCTATGTCGCATTTGGAGAGTCCCTGTGTGCCTAAACATTGGAGCTCCCCCACAAGTGACCCCATTTTGGAAACTAGACCCCCTAATGAACTTATCTAGATGCATAGTGAGCACTTTGAACCCCCAGGTGCTTCACAAATTGATCCGTAAAAAAAAGAAAGTATTTTTTTTCACAAAAATTTTCTTTTAGCCTCAGTTATTTTCATTTTTACATGGGCAACAGTATAAATTGGATCCTAAAATGTGTTGGGCAATTTCTCCTGAGTACACAGATACCTCATATGTGGTCATAAACCACCGTTTGGGCGCACTGCAGGGCTCAGAAGGGAAGTAGCGCCATTTGACTTTTTGAATGGAAAATATGCTGGAATATTTAGCGGTTGCCATGTCGCATTTGGAGAGTTCCTGTGTGCCTAAACATTGGAACTCCCCCACAAGTGACCCCATTTTGGAAACTAGACGCCCTAAGGAACTTATCTAGATGCATAGTGAGCACTTTGAACCCCCAGGTGCTTCACAGAAGTTTATAACGCAGAGCCGTGAAAATAAAAAATCATTTTTTTTTTCTCAAAAAATGATTTTTTAGCCCACTATTTTTTATTTTCACAATGGTTACAGGAGAAATTGGACCCCAAAAGTTGTTGTCAAGTTTCTCCTGAGTACGCTAGTACCCCATATGTGGGGGGGAACCACTGTTTGGGCACACGTCAGGGCTCGGAAGGGATGTAGTGACGCTTTGAAATGCCGACTTGATGGAATGGTCTGCGGGCATCTTGTTACGTTTGCAGAGCCCCTGATGTGCCTAAACAGTAGAAACTCCCCACAAGTGACCCCATTTTGGAAACTAGACCCCGCAAAGAACTTATCTAGATGTGTGGTGAGCACTTTGAACCCCCAAGGGCTACACAGAAGTTTATAACGCCCGGGCATGAAAATAAAAAAATCATATATTTTCCACAATCAGGATCTTTTAGTCCCCAATTTTTTTATTTTCCCAAGGGTAACATGAGAAATTAGACCCCAAAAGTTGTTGTCCAATTTGTCCTGAGTATGCTGATATCCCATATGTGGGAGAAAACTACTGTATGGGCACACGTCGGGGCTCGGATGGGAAGTAGTGACGTTTTAAAATGCCCACTTGATGGAATGGTCTTCGGGCGTCATGTTACGTTTGCAGAGTCTCTGATGTGCCTAAACAGTAGAAACTCCCCACAAGTGACCCCATTTTGGAAACTAGATCCCCCAAGGAACTCCTATAGATGTGTGATAAGCACTTTGAATCTCCAAGTCCTTCACAGAAGTTTATCACGCAGAGCCGTGAAAATATAAAATATTTTTTTTCCACAAAAAATATTTTAGTCCCCAATTTTTTTCCCAATGTTAACAGGAGAAATTAGAACCCCCAAAGTTGTTGTGCAATTTTTCCCGAGTACGCTGATACCTCATATGTGGGGATAAACCACTGTTTGGGCATACGTCGGGGCTTGGAATAAAGGGAGCACTGTTTGACTTTTTGAACGCAAAATTTGCAGGAATCAATGGTGGCGCCATGTCGCGTATGGAGACCCCCTGATGTGCCTAAATAGTGGAAACCCCTCAATTCTAACTCCAACCCTAACCCCAACACACCCCTAACCCCAACCCTAACCCTACACACACCTAACCCTAATACAAACCCTAATCATAACCCTAACCCCAACACACCCCTAACCCTAATCCCAACTCTAACCATAAACCTAACTACAAGCCTAACCCTAATTCCAACCCTAACCCTAATTCCAACCCTAACCCTAATTCCAAACAACCCAAATTCCAACCCTAACCGTAATTCTAACCTTAACCCTAATGCTAACCCTAACCCTAGTTCTAACCCTAAGGCTGGGTTCATATTGCGTTTTACCAGCCCGTTCAACACGTAGCGTTGACCGGCTGGTAACGGTATAGCATAACGCGATCGCGTTATGCTATACCCGCAAGCGCAGATGAATCAGCAGATAATCAGCCGCGGATCCGCAGCAAAATCAGTCGCGGATCAGCAGCAAAATCCGCCGCGGATCAGCAGCAAAATCCGCCGCGGATCAGCAGCAAAATCAGCCGCGGATCAGCAGCAAAATCAGCCGCGGATCCGCAGCAAAATCCGCCTCGGATCAGCAGCAAAATCCGCCGCGGATCCACAGCGAAATCAGTCGCGGATCCACAGCGAAATCAGTCGCGGATCCGCAGCGAAATCAGTCGCGGATCAGCAGCGAAATCCGCCGCGGATCAGCAGAGAAATCAGCCGCGGATCTGCAGCGAATCAGCAGCGAAATCTGCCGCGAATCAGCAGCGAAATCAGCCGCGGATCAGCAGCGAAATCAGCCGCGGATCAGCAGCGAAATCAGCCGCGGATCAGCAGCGAAATCAGCCGCGGATCAGCAGCGAAATCCGCTGCGGATCCGCAGCGAATCAGCAGCAAAATCAGTCGCGGATCAGCAGCGAAATCCGCCGCGGATCAGCAGCGAAATCAGCCGCGGATCTGCAGCGAATCAGCAGCGAAATCCGCCGCGGATCAGCAGCGAAATCCGCCGCGGATCAGCAGCGAAATCAGCCGCGGATCAGCAGCGAAATCAGCCGCGGATCAGCAGCGAAATCCGCTGCGGATCCGCAGCGAATCAGCAGCAAAATCAGTCGCAGATCAGCAGCGAAATCAGCCGCGGATCAGCAGCGAAATCCGCCGCGGATCAGCAGCGAAATCAGCCGCGGATCTGCAGCGAATCAGCAGCGAAATCAGCCGCGGATCAGCAGCGAAATCAGCCGCGGATCAGCAGCGAAATCAGCCGCGGATCAGCAGCGAAATCAGCCGCGGATCAGCAGCGAAATCCGCTGCGGATCCGCAGCGAATCAGCAGCAAAATCAGTCGCAGATCAGCAGCGAAATCCGCCGCGGATCAGCAGCGAAATCAGCCGCGGATCCGCAGCGAATCAGCAGCGAAATCCGCCGCGGATCAGCAGCGAAATAAGCCGCGGATCAGCAGCGAAATCAGCCTCGGATCAGCAGCGAAATCAGCCGCGGATCAGCAGCGAAATCAGCCGCGGATCAGCAGCGAAATCAGCCGCGGATCAGCAGCGAAATCCGCTGCGGATCCTCAGCGAATCAGCAGCAAAATCAGTCGCGGATCAGCAGCGAAATCCGCCGCGGATCAGCAGCGAAATCCGCCGCGGATCAGCAGCGATATCAGCCGCGGATCCGCAGCGAATCAGCAGCGAAATCCGCCGCGGATCAGCAGCGAAATCAGCCGCGGATCAGCAGCGAAATCAGCTGCGGATCAGCAGCGAAATCAGCCGCGGATCAGCAGCGATATCCGCTGCGGATCCGCAGCGAATCAGCAGCAAAATCAGTCGCAGATCAGCAGCAAAATCCGCCGCGGATCAGCAGCGAAATCAGCCGCGGATCCGCAGCGAATCGGCAGCGAAATCCGCCGCGGATCAGCAGCGAAATCAGCAGCGGATCAGCAGCGAAATCAGCCGCGGATCAGCAGCGAAATCCGCTGCGGATCCGCAGCGAATCAGCAGCAATATCAGTCGCGAATCAGCAGCAAAATCAGTCGCAGATCAGCAGCGAAATCCGCCGCGGATCAGCAGCGAAATCAGCCGCGGATCCGCAGCGAATCAGCAGCGAAATCCGCCGCGGATCAGCAGCGAAATCAGCCGCGGATCAGCAGCGAAATCAGCGCGGATCAGCAGCGAAATCAGCCGCGGATCAGCAGCGAAATCAGCCGCGGATCAGCAGCGAAATCCGCTGCGGATCCGCAGCGAATCAGCAGCAAAATCAGTCGCGGATCAGCAGCGAAATCCGCCGCGGATCAGCAGCGAAATCCGCCGCGGATCAGCAGCGATATCAGCCGCGGATCCGCAGCGAATCAGCAGCGAAATCCGCCGCGGATCAGCAGCGAAATCAGCCGCGGATCAGCAGCGAAATCAGCCGCGGATCAGCAGCGAAATCCGCTGCGGATCCGCAGCGAATCAGCAGCAAAATCAGTCGCGGATCAGCAGCGAAATCCGCCGCGGATCAGCAGCGAAATCCGCCGCGGATCCGCAGCGAATCAGCAGCGAAATCCGCCGCGGATCAGCAGCGAAATCCGCCGTGGATCAGCAGCGAAATCAGTCGCGGATAAGCAGCGAAATCAGCCGCGGATTAGCAGCGAAATCCTCTGCGGATCCGCAGCGAATCAGCAGTAAAATCAGTCGCGGATCAGCAGAGAAATCCGCCGCGGATCCGCAGCGAAATCCGCAGCGGATCAGCAGCGAAATCCGCCGCGGATCCGCAGCGAAATCCGTCGCGGATCCGCAGCGAAATCAGCCGCGGATCAGCAGCGAAATCCGCCGCGGATCCGCAGCGAAATCCGTCGCGGATCCGCAGCGAAATCAGCCGCGGATCAGCAGCGAAATCCGCCGCCAAATCCGCCGCGGATCAGCAGCGAAATCCTCTGCGGATCCGCAGCGATCAGCAGTAAAATCAGTCGCGGATCAGCAGAGAAATCCGCCGCGGATCCGCAGCGAAATCCGCAGCGAATCAGCAGTAAAATCAGTCGCGGATCAGCAGAGAAATCCGCCGCGGATCCGCAGCGAAATCCGCAGCGGATCAGCAGCGAAATCCGCCGCGGATCCGCAGCGAAATCCGTCGCGGATCCGCAGCGAAATCAGCCGCGGATCAGCAGCGAAATCCGCCGCCAAATCCGCCGCGGATCAGCAGCGAAATCCGCCGCGGATCAGCAGCGAAATCCGCCGCGGATCCGCAGCGAAATCAGCCGCGGATGCGCAGCGATATCCGCCGCGGATCAGCAGCGAAATCCGCCGCGGATCCGCAGCGAAATCCGCCGCAGATCAGCAGCGAAATCAGCCGCGGATGCGCAGCGATATCCGCCGCGGATCAGCAGCGAAATCAGCCGGATGCGCAGCGATATCCGCCGCGGATCCGCAGCGAAATCCGCCGCGGATCAGCAGCGAAATCCGCCGCGGATCAGCAGCGAAACCCGCCGCAGATCAGCAGCGATATTCGCCGCGGATCCGCAGCAAAATCAGCTGCGGATCAGCAGCAAAATCCGCTAGGAAAAAAAAAAAATTCTTTATTTTATTATTTGTCCCTACCTATGACAGGAGGGGGTCCATTTACTTTTTTTTATTTTGATCACTGTGACAGTTTATCACAGTGATCAAAAGAAATTTTTGTACAATGGAGGGCGCACTGCGCATGCGCCGGCCGGCGGGCGCACTGCGCATGCGCCCGCCATTTTCCAACATGGCGGCGCCCATGAAGAATCCCGGGCAGCCGCCGGGACGGATCCAGGGACATCGGTGGACCGGGAGAGGTGAGTAGGGGACGTCGGAAGGTGAGGGGGGGGGGATCGGAAGGTGAGGGGGGGTGATCGCAGGAGCAGGGGAGCAGACAGCGACGGCGGTGACCGATCGCTGCCATCTTTCGATGGTGGCGGCCGATCACCGCCGTGACATGGTGTGGGGGGGGTCTGATCGCGTTCTCCAGCCATGGCAGATGCTATTGCAGCATCGGCCATGGCTGGATTGTAATATTTCACCAGTTTCATTGGTGAAATATTACAAATCGCTCTGATTGGCTGTTTCACTTTTAACAGCCAATCAGAGCGATCGTGGCCACGTGGTGGTTAAGCCAACCCCCCTGTGGTGATGCAGTAAGGGTCCTGTTACTGCGGGTCGGGTGACCTTTCAATCACCCCGGTCCCCCGACCCGCAGGAACATGATTTATAGCATGACGCCTACGTTGGCGTCATGGGTCGGGATGGCACTGGTTTTCATGACGCCAACGTAGGCGTCATGGGTCGGGAAGGGGTTAAAAACACGATTTTGGATTTCGCTGTGTGTAATTTGGGGTATAGAAGCATTCCACGTCAAAATGGCTGATTGTGCGGAAGGCCTTCATGCCCCTGAGATGCTCTGTGGCAAAACAATTCCAAAAAATTACTTTTTTGCCACCCCGCTAAGTGCGTGAAAAAAATTACGTAAAAGTAAGAAATCCCCATAGAAATCAATGGGACTTCATAGAAATCAATAGGACAGTGTTCAAAAAATTCAAATTTATGCTCCCAAGTGTATTGAAAGACTAATTAACACACGAGGCCCGCATGCAAAGTCGCTCTTAAAGGGCCGGGCACTAGTGTTGAGCGAGCACCACAGTGCTCGAATGCTCGATACTCGTACCGAGCAGGTCAGATGCTCAGAAATGCTCGTTTGAGTAACGAGCACAACTGTAGTTAATAGGAGACCCGAACATTTTTCAGGAGAGCATAGGGGAGGGTGTCTGGTACACCCATAAATCTCTGAAAACATTGTAACAAGCATTGGAATGCATGGCAATAATATGGGAAATGCCCTGGATGCATCTGTGACTGAAAGTTTTCTACTGGGATCAGTGTTGTCAGAGCATTGCGCCATTTTTTTCAGCACGAAGAAAAGAACATTTTTTAAAAGGTTTTTTTTTATGCGTGTAATGGAATATGTGTTCAGAAACATTATTTACCATACAATGAATTGTATAGCAAGGCTGAGGCCCGATTCACACTGGCGTGACGGATCCACGGTGGGACTCCCGCTGCGTATCCCATTCAAAACCAGCATTTTTCCCACCGGTTTTGACTGCGGGAGGATTGCGATTCCATACGCAATACATTGCGTATGGGATCGCAGCTGCTAGCGCGGACATGCGCAGTGGCAGCCGGTGACAAATAATTGCAGTACATCCGCAATGTATTGCGTATGTACCGCAATTGGACAACGTTTTTTACCCGCACCCGTTGACTCCTATGGGAGCCTGCGGGTGCGGGTAAAAAACAGAAAACACAAAAGAATGGACATGCTGCGATATTTTATTTATTTTTTTTTTTTTTCCTCGCGTGTAACAAAATCGCAGCTGTCCCCACAAGTGTGAATTGGCCCATTGAAAACAATGGGACCAATTCAATTGCGTATTCCACGGCTAAAAACAACTACGGAAAACGTTTTAAAATCCTGACGTGTGAATCTGGCCTTATTCGTTTTTCTAATAAAATATAGCATCCCAGAAAGATTAGCAGGTTGGCTATATACATATGTACAGTGATATACCTCACATTTGAGGATAGAAAAATCTAGTACGTGTTTAAAAAACACAAGACATCTATAGATTTCGTCTTTAAACCAAAAGAACCTGATGCCAATAGAAAAACAAGATAAACCAGCGTCCTACCATTGTTGGTATATCCTATATACAGACTGTCCGGGTACCGTATTTTTTGCGGATGGTGTGGATGATGTTCACACTTTCTTAGTTTTCTGGCGTGGTTCAGAACTGTAGATAATACTCCAGGTATCACTGTGTCGTCCCCACTACTCTGTTCAGCTCTGCTATGTCTTATACACAGTCAGTCAGTACTGTGCATAATACTCCATATATCACTGTGTCGCCTTCACTAAACTGCTTAGCTATATCTTATACAGGCAGTCCGTACTGTACACAATACTCCATGTGTCATCTCCACTACACCACTCAGCTATATCTTATACACAGTACACAATACTCCTTGTATCACTGTCGTCTCCACTACACAGCTCAGCCCTGCTATGTCTTATACACAGTACCCAATACTCCTTGTATTACTGTGTCATCTTCACTACTTTCTTCAGCTCTGCTATGTCTTATACAGTTAGCACTGTACACAATACTCCATGTATCACTGTGTCATCTCCGCTGCACCGTTCAGCTCTGCTATATCTTATACACAGTCAGTACTGCACCTAATATTCCATGTATCACTGTGTCATTGTCAATACACCGCTCAGCTCTGCAGTGTGGATGATGATCACACTTTCCTGGTTTTCTGGCGTGGTTCAGAAGTCAATCAGGAAAATCCTAGATGGGGAAAGGGAGTCCCTAGACAGCCCTATAGAGCCGTCTCTATGCTTTCCCTGAGATGGGCGGAGCCACTCCCCTAAACAGGCACCCCCCACCAGGACCTCTTGGCCAATCATAGTAATGCCAGTAACAAAGATGGCTACAGCATTACTATGATGCTATGCCATTCCAGCAAGTTTATTGGCTGTAAAACAGGCGCCAAACTTGCTGGGCAGGCATCCGAGCTTCCTGCCCGAATACAAGAGGTGTTCTGCAGAGTTCCGAGCATGTCCGAGCACCCCGATGCTCAAGGGTTAACGGAGCATGTCCGAGCATGTTCGCTCAACACTACCGGGCACCAATTCAAAGCACAATCTGTAGTTCCTTCAGGAAATACACATCTAGTTCTTCTTCTTCTTCTTCTTCTCTCGCGTTTTCTGCAATTAATGCGGCCCGAACCGCTCGGTGCAGAGACCCCGTTCAGGCGGCGTTTCGAAGCCCTCGGTGGGGACAGGTGTGCTATGTATTTTTGGAGTTGATCCGATTTGTATTTTTTTTTTTAAAAATCGCCTTTTAAGCAAAAATTTTCCCATAGGAAATAATGGCGACCTTTTCATGACCCCCAACTGACATGGATTGAAGCCACAGCGCAGGTGCAGTGACCTTACAAAGATGGCCGCTATGCAAATGCAGCTTCCACACATGACCCGTATCAGCTAATAGAAGCTGACAGATCGCTGATTGAAGATCTTAAAGGTGCAGCGCGCCAATGGCTTCTGAAAAGCCCCACGGACGCCAAAGTGGCTATATAAGTCCAGTGTGCCAAAGTGGCCCCTGAGGGGCCCAGAGCGCAAAAGTGGCCCCAGAGGCAAAGTGGCAACATGTCAACATGGCTAAAGTGGCTACCAAGTGGCCAAAGTGGCTACCGAGGTGCCAATGTGCCAAGAGGTCCAAGTGCCAAAGTGGCACAAAGTGGCCAAAGTTACTGAGTTAGAATGGCCAAAGTGGCTACCAAGTGGCCAAAGTGGCTACAAGGGTATGGTTCCAAGTGGCAACCATAGCTGGCCAAATCCGCTCCGTTAAGCCCGCCCTTTCTGAGGGCTTTCCGGAGGTTCAGACAATCGGCACTCCGGAAAGGCGAAAGGGCTACAAGCCCTTATTAGCGCACGCAGCGTCGCCGCATTACCAGAAGTGGTACAACATGCTGGCAGGTCCAAAGCGCATAGGTCGAAACCCATGTACTATGTGGGCCGCAGGGCGCAAACAGCAGGGATTGCAATGCCTGCCGAATGTTACAAGCAAGTGACGAGGGCGATTTAAGGGTACTTGGCCAAAGTGCTACCGGTGCGAATGTGCAAATGGCTACCATGCAATGGTAACAATTTCTGGTACGGGCATGGGCGGTTGGAAGTCCCAAGGCCAGGCGCACAGCGGCCAAACACGCTACCGGTGCCTGACCAAAGTGAAATCCAACTCCCAAGGGGCCGAATGTGCCAAAGTGGCTACTGAAAGTGGCCCAAAGGCTACCAAGTGGCCAAAGGGGTAGGCCAACTCGAGGTGCCAGAATAGTGTGCCAAAGTGGCTACAAGTGGCCCAAAACAGAGTGGGGGCTACCGTGTATGGCCGAATGTGCCAAAAGGGCATCAATCACAAGTGGCCAAAGTGGACTACGAATGTGCAAGTGGCTACCAAGTGGCCAAAGTGGCTAGAGGTGCCGAATGTGCACAGTGCTACAAGTGGCCAAAGTGGCTACCAAGTGGCCAAAGTGGCTACTAAGTGCCTGAATGTGCCAAAGTGGCTACCAAGTGGCCAAAGTGGCTACTCGAGGTGCCGAATGTGCCAAAGTGGCCTACCAAAGTGGCCATAAAGTGGCTACCAAGGTGCCGAATGTGCCAAAGTGGCACCAAGTGCCAAAGTGGCTACCATAAGTGGCTCAAAGTTGGCAAAACAGAGGTGCCGAATGTGCCAAAGTGGCTACCAAGTGGCCAAAGTGGCTACCGAGGTGCCGAATGTGCAAAGGGGCTAGCAAGTGGCCAAACGGGCTACCAAGTGGCCAAAGTGGCACTAAGGTGCGAATGTGCCAAAGTGGCTACCAAGTGGCCAAAGTGGCTATAGAGGTGCCGAATGTGCCAAAGAGCACCAAGTGTCAAGGCTACCAAGTGGCCAAAGTGGCTACTGAGGTGCCGAATGTGCCAAAGTGGCTACCAAGTGGCCAAAGTGGCTACCGAGTGCCGAATGTGCCAAAGTGGCTACCAAGTGGCCAAAGTGGCTACCGAGGTGCCGAATGTGCCAAAGTGGCTACAAGTGCCAAACTGGCTACCAAGTGGCCAAAGTGGCATACTAAGGTGCTGAATGTGCCAAAGTGGCTACCAAGTGCCAAAGTGCTACTGAGGTGCCAATGTAGCCAAAGTGGCTACCAAGTGGCCAAAGTAAGCTACCAGTGGCAAGTGGTACGACGAATGTGCCAAAGTGGCCTACCAAGTACCAAAGTGGCTACCAGGTGCCGAATGTGCAAAGTGGCTACAAGTGGCCAAAGTGGCTACTGAGTGCCGAATGTGCCAAAGTGGCTACAAGTGACCAAAGTGGTACTAGTGTTGAATTGCACAAAGTGGCTACCAAGTGGCCAAAGTGGTACCGAGGTGCCGAATGTGCAAAGTGGCTACCAAGTGGCCAAAGTGGCTACCAAGGGCCAATGTGCCAAAGTGGCTACCAAGTGGCCAAAGTGGCTACAAGTGGCCAATTGCAAAGTGGCTCCAAGTGCCAAAGTGGCTACAAGAGTGCCAAATGTGCCAAAGTGGCTACCAATGCCAAAGTGGCTACGAGGTGCCGAATGTGCCAAAGTGGCTACCAAGTGCAAAGTGGCTATATGCGATGTGCCAAAGTGGCCTGAGGCCAAGTGCCAAAGTGGCTACCAAGTGCCAAAGTGGCAAACAGGTGCAAATGTGCTAAAGTGGCTACAAGTGGCCAAAGTGGCTACGAGTGCCGAATGTGCCAAAGAGGCTACCAAGTGGCTCAAAGTGGCTACCAAGTGGCCAAAGTGGCTACTGAGGTGCCGAATGTGCCAAAGTGGCTACCAAGTGGCCAAAGTGGCTACCAAGTGGCCAAAGTGTACAATGTGCCAAAGTGGCTACCAGTAGGCCAAAGTGGCTACCAAGTGGCCAAAGTGGCTACCGAGGTGCCGAATGTGCCAAGTGGCTACCAAGTGGCCAAAGTGGCTACCAGGTGCCAAATTGTCTAAGTGGCTACAAGTGCCAAAGTGCTACCGAGGTGCCAATGTGCCAAAGTGGCTACCAAGTGGCCAAAGTGGCTACAGAGGTGCGAATTGCCAAAGTGGCTACCAAGTGGCCAAAGTGGCTACCGAGGTGCCGAAGTGCCAAATGGCTACCAAGTGGCCAAAGTGGCTACCAGGTGCGAATGTGCCAAAGGGGCTACCAAGTGGCCAAAGTGGCTATGAGGTGCCGAATGTGCCAAATGGCTACCAAGTGGCCAAAGTGGCTACCGTGGTGCTACTGAAATGTGCCTGCTACAATAGTGGCTACCAAGTGGCCAAAGTGGCTACTGAGGTGCCGAATGTGCCAAAGTGGCTACCAAGTAGCCAAAGTGGCTACCAGGGCCAAGTGGCTACCGAGGTGCCGAATGTGCCAAAGTGGCACAAGTGACCAAAGTGCTACCCAGGTGCCAAATGTACTAAAGTGGCTACAAAGTGCCAAAGAAGTACTGAGGTGCCGAATGTGGCTCCAAAAGTGGGCTACAAGTGCACCAAGTGGCCAACCGAGGTGCCGAATGTGCCAAAGTGGCTACCAAGTGGCCAAAGTGGCTACGAGGTGCCGAATGTGCCAAAGTGGCTACCAAGTGGCCAAAGTGGCTACTGAGGTGCCGAATGTGCCAAAGTGGCTACCAAGTGGCCAAAGTGGCTACCGAGGTGCCGAATGTGCCAAAGTGGCTACCAAGTGGCCAAAGTGGCTACAAGTGCCGAATGTGCCAAAGTGGCTACCAATGGCCAAAGTGGCTACCAAGTGGCCAAAGTGGCTACTGAGGTGCCGAATGTGCCAAAGTGGCTACCAAGGACCAAATGTGCCAAAGTGGCTACCAAGTGGCCAAAGGGCTACGAGGTGCCGAATGTGCCAAAGTGGCTACCAAGTGGCCAAAGTGGCTACCGAGGTGCCGAATGTGCCAAAGTGGCTACCAAGTGGCCAAAGTGGCTACACAAGTGGCCAAAGTGGCTAACATTAGAGGTGCGAATGTGCCAAAGTGGCTACCAAGTGGCCAAAGTGGCTAGAGGTGCCGAATGTGCCAAAGGCTACCAAGTGGCCAAAGTGGCTGGGGGGGGGGGGGGGGGGGGGGGGGGGGGGGGGGGGGGGGGGGGGGGGGGGGGGGGGGGGGGGTGAAATACCAAGTGCCCAGGGCTTAGGGCCGAATGTGCAAAGTGGCTTCGAGCCCGGTGGACAGTGGCAATGGTACCGATGATTAATGTGCAAAATGCCCAAGGAAAAATGGCACCCAGCCAATGACAGGTGGCCACAAGTGCAGACTACAGATGCCGTTGCAAATGGCTACACATGCCAAATGAGTACAGAGTGTTGAAATCTAAAGGGCCCCAATGGCTCTGAACCAGGGCCAAAGTGGCAATAGTCCAGTGGCCAAAGTGGCCCGAGGGCCAGGCCAAAGTGGCCCAGGGCAAAGTGGCACAGTCAAATGGCTAAAGTGGCTACAAGTGGCCAAAGTGGCTACGAGGTGCCAATGTGCCAAAGGGCTACAAGTGCCAAAGTGGCTACTGAGTGCCGAATGTGCAAAGTGGCTACCAATGGCCAAAGTGGCTACCAGGGCCAATGGCAAGTGGAATGTGCCAAAGTGCTACCAAGGCCAAAGTGGCTACCAGGTGCCAAATGCAAAGTGGTACAATGGCCAAAGGCTACGGTGCCGAATGTGCCAAAGTGGCTACCAAGTGCCAAAGTGGCTACGAGGGCGAATGTGCCAAGTGGCTCAAGTGGCCAAGTGGCTACTGAGTGCCGAATGTGCAAGGGCTACCAAGTGCCAAGTGGTATGAGTGCCGAATGTGCCAAAGTGGCTACCAAGTGGCCAAGTGGCTACGAGTGCCGAATGTGCAAAGTGCCTACCAAGTGGCCAAAGTGGCTACCAGGGCCGAATGTGCCAAAGTGGCTACCAAATGGCCAAAGTGGCTACCAAGTGGCCAATTGGCTACTGAGGTGTTGAATGTGCCAAAGTGGCTACAAGAGCCAAATGTGCCAAGTGGCTACCAAGTGGCCAAAGTGGCTACAGAGGTGCGAATGTGCCAAGTGGCTACCAAGTGGCCAAAGTGCTACGAGTCCGAATGTGCCAAGTGGTAGCAATGGCCAAACTGGCTACCAATGCCAAAGTGGAACTAAGGTGCTGAAGTGCCAAAGTGGCTACAAGTGCCAAAGTGCTATAGAGGTGCGAATGTGCCAAGAGGCTACCAAGTGGTCAAAGTGGTACCAAGTGGCCAAAGTGGCTACTGAGGAGCGAATGTGCCAAAGTGGCTACCAAGTGGCCAAGTGGCTACCGAGTGCGAATGTGCCAAAGTGGCTACAAGTGCCAAAGTGGCTACGAGGTGCGAATGTGCAATGCAGAAGTGGCCAACTGGCCAAGTGGCCAAAGTGGCAACTAAGGTGCTGAATGTGCCAAGTGGCTACAAGTGGCCAAAGTGGCTATAGAGGTGCCGAAGTGCCAAAGGGCTACCAAGTGGTCAAAGTGGCTACCAAGTGGCCAAGTGGCTACTGAGGTGCCGAATGTGCCAAAGTGGCTACCAAGTGGCCAAAGTGGCTACCGAGGAGCCGAATGTGCCAAA
>JARQOD010007467.1:0-39109 GCA_033576555.1 Oophaga sylvatica | reverse complement strand
CCTATTAAATGATACATACATTAAAATTTAAGAAAAAGTTGTGTCGGGGGTCTGGAAAGGGGTTTTTGCGTCTGGGATATCGGTGCCGGTTGTACTTTCGGTGACAGGGTTGTGATTTCAAACCCACCCGGTGGGGGTAACTTTTTGAGATGGGTTGTGACTTCTCCAACCTTTCCGGGTGAGCGTTCCTTAAATTTTTTTTTTTTCTTAGTGTTCCAGGTAAAATTTTTTTTTTTTTTCCCTTTTTTTTCAGTATCCGTTTTAAAAGTCTAAAGGGGGAGGCCCAAAAAGGAATTTGCGGGTGATGAAATTCCTTGCAGATTTGCAGAATTAAAACCCTTTTTCCCAAAGGACCCACTAATCAATTTGAAATTTTTGGGACGACCCAGGTTTGCGACCGGTTTGGGGTTTTAGAAGACGAGTCGGCTTCCCTACCCCCGATTTTTGGTTCCCCAAGTTCCCCTTTTCTTTTTTGGGGGAAGTGAGAAATTGGGGGGATTTTTTAATCAAGCAATTTTTTTTTTTGCATTTCCCAAAATTTCCCCATGAACGATCTAAGGTGCTTATATAATTTTTTGCTTCCCAAAAAGGTTTTGTGGGGCCCCCCTTGTTGAGTTGGGATGATTGTTTGAACCCTTGATGCTTTTTTTCACCAGGGGAGGTTTTGTCCCCCAATCGGGAAACGAAGCACCCTGTTACTTTGCCCAAGGTAAGCATCGGTAGGAAAAATCCCCGGATTTAGGAGAGGGCCCCCTTTATACCCCTGGGCAGTTCCCCAAAAAAAAATTTTTTTCGAAAGGGTTATTCCATGTTAAGGATAATTGCTGGCGACCCTCCCCCTGCGTTGGTGACTTTTTAAATACTGTCCCTTTTTCTGTCTGATAACCAGGCAAGAGAGTGGGGTTGAAAAGCAATCGCATAACCTTTTTCCTACCTTCCTCTCCAGTAAGGAACCTTTTAGTAGGTTACAGGGAAGAATGAACCCATGAGGTGATCTTTTCAACGAGGGTTGTGGACGCAAGGAAATGTTTTAAGGAAAACTATGTTTTATTGGGTAATAGGGCTTTATTATAAATGCCCCGGTTCCGTAAGAAATCAGCCCCTTTTATTTTGGAGTTTGCGAGAGGGGATTGTCGGTCCCAGCCTAGGGTCCAGAGAGATCTGCGCAAAGATTTTGATTTGGGCTTAAACTCCTTACCCTTTAGGAGTGACTGTGTAAAACTGCCTTTTTAAAAATTTCCCCCGGGTTTTCCCCGGGTTGTAAGAAAAAATTTTCCTTGTTTTTTCCATAAAACTCGGGGTTTACCAGTTGGGGTTACCCCTTTATGCGATCGGGGGGAAGTGGAATTTTTTGGAGTTTTTTGTTGAAAAGGGGGGCGTCGTGAAAAAGGTACCCCAGTAAGAGGGAAACTGGGATGGCCCTGTGCCCCGGACCAGGGATGGGAAAAACGAGTTTGGGGTTTTAGGGTAAAGATCATCAAGAAAAAATGTCCTTTTCTTATTTTCCCCCCCTTTCCTTATTTGGGTCCCCTGGTGCAGGTCAGAATCTCCCATTAATGGGGCCCAAAGGAATTTAAATTTCCCCGGAAAAGGGCCCAAAAAATTTCGTTTGTCTTTTTAAAAGGAAACTGTCCCCCTGAACAAAGTGAACCCCGGACTATGTGGTTTTTTTCGAAAACCCCGGCCAGTTTCCCTCCCGTTTTTTCCCCAATTGAATTATTTGGAGGAGATCCTTTTTGGGGAAATTCCCCCCGGGGGGCCCGAGCTAAAAGGAAAGGATTAATAGAAAAATCTACCCAAGGGTTTTGCCCCTTTCTTTCCCCTGCGGTGACCTTTTTTGTAAAAAGAAAGATGGTCTCGAGACTGGTAGATATAGGGAACTCAAAAAGGGTTTTTAGAACCCTTTCCTTCCCTTTTAAAACCCGATTTTTTGGGAGGTGTGCATGAAAAAAATTTTTTAAACTGTCTTTGGGGGGTATAACTTGTCCTATTGCCCTGGGGTAATGGAAACCTTGGAGTTTTGGACACTTTGATATTGTTATCCCTTTTTTCGGGTCCCCCACCCTTTTTAAAACTTGGGAATGAATTTCGGGATCTCCTAGTAATTGTGGTAATTTTTTGGGTTTTAAATTTTTTTTTAAATAAAAAGGGAAAATAGGACATGTGAAAGGTCTTGGAAGTCTAAGACAAAATATCTTTACATCAAACTTGAAAAGTGTGAATTCATAGGGACCGAAATTCAATTTTCTGGGGTATGTATGTCTACACAAGGAATTAGTATGGATGGAAGAAAAACCCAAGCCATCAAGGATTGGCCAAGTCCTAGAAATGTGAAGGAGGTCAGCGCTTCATCGGGTTTGCCAACTTCTATAGACGTTTTCATTAGAAATTTCTCTGAGGTAGTGTCACCTATCACCAACTTACCGGAAAGAGTCTAGGTTTCCTGGACTCCCCAAGCCCAGGAAGCATTTTCCCGTCTAAAAGATAAATTTACCACTGCACCTATCCTAGTACATCCAACCCGAGCTTGCTTCATAATAGAGGTGGATGCTTCAGACTGTGCCGTTGGAGCTATACTCTCTCAGAGAACAGGTGAGAAGAATGTCTTGCATCCCTGTGCCTTCTTTTCCAGCAGTTGTCTTCGGCTGAGAGGAACTACGATGTGGGCAATAGAGAGTTGTTGGCCATTATTGCCGCCTTCAAAGAATGGAGACACTTCTTCAGGGGCTGCACAGCAAATATCGTCCTGACAGATCATCGAACTTGAGTTTATCAGGTCGGCTAAGTGCCCTGACTCCTCGCCAGGCTCGCTGGAATCTTTTCTTAAACCAATTAATTTTATCATTTCTTATAGACCGGATCGCGCAATGGAAAGGCTGATGCACTCTCTAGGATTTACTCAGCAGAGACACTCCAATTATCCTCCTAAGACTATTCTTCCTGACTCTAGATTCTAGGAGTAATTCATAATCAAGACCTATTAAGGACATCAAGGAAGCTACCATGCGGATTCCTTTTTTGGCACAACCCCCAAGGGACGTAAGTTTGTCTTTAAGAATGGTGTGTGGATTCAGGGACAACGCTGTATATTCCTGAAACAGTCAGATTGAGAGTATTGCAACTCATTCACGATTTAAGATAGCTGGGCATAGAGGAATTCTAAAGACACAGGAAATTTCTCTCTCGTTTCTTTTGGTGGCCCACTTGCAGGAAGGATGTTTTAAACTATGTCACTTCATGTGAAGTCTGGCAAGATGCAAAAACACCTCGCTCCTCACCAACTGGTCTGTTACAGCCTCTTCCCACCCCGTCCCACCCATGGGGATCCATTTCTATGGACTTCATTGTGGAGTTACCAACCTCTCAAGGGGAAGAACACCATTCTAGTGGTGGTTGACGTCTAACAAAGGCAGCTCATTTATCCCTTGTGTCGGCTTACCCACTGCAAAACGACATCAGATTTTATGATTAAAGATGTGTTTCGCTTACATGGAGTACCGGATGAGGTTATTTCGGATCGAGGGGTGCAATTCACTTCTAGGTTTTGGCAAAATTTCTGTGCAGCATTGGACATTAAAGTAAACCTTTCTTTGCTTTTATCCCCAGACTAATGGACAGACCGAACGAACCAATCAAAACCCTGGAGCAGTATCTCCGCGTTTTATCTGCCACCTACAGGATGATTGGGTGGATCTACTTCCATTAGCTGAGTTCTCGTATAACAACTCTCAGAGTGCTCCACTAAGCAGTCTCCTTTTTACTCTAATCTAGGTTATCATCCTAACATTCTACCACGATTTCCCATAGAAACGCCTTTACCAGCAGTGGCTGAAAGAATAACGTCTTTACAGAAGAATATGGATCTTCTAAAGGAGAAATCTGGAATCAGCTCAGGAAAGGTACAAGAAAGCAGCAGATAAATTTCGTAAACTGCACCAGCTTTCAAGGTAGGAGATTGGTTGGCTGTCAACCAGAAATCTTAAGTAAGGATTCCATCGTCTAAGTTGGGACATAAGTACATTGGACCCTATAAAATCAGTAAAATTATAAGTGCCGTTGCTTGTCGTCTTCAACTGCCCAGAACTATGAGAATTCACCCTGTCTTTCATGTATCCTACTAAAGGCTGCGACACCCAATACGTTTCCTGGACGTTCTTCTCTTGCCCTGACCCAGTGCTAGTCGATGGTCAGGAGGAATTTGTGGTGGAAAGGATTTTAGATTCCAGGTTGTATAGAAATCAGTTACAATATCTGATTAAATGGCAGGGCTACCCAGTGGAGGACAACTCATGGGAACCAGTCAATAACGTTAATGCTCTTTCGCTTGCTCCGTCATTTCATCAGGGTACCCAACAGCCTGGCCTGGGTCATCCGGAGGTTGTCCCTAAGGTGAGTAATGTCCTGTGTTACTGGTTTCCTGAAACTAGTTCTGTCGTCAGCCATTTACTTTATGTCTGTGCTCACATTTGCCTTCTCAACTGGGTCATCACGCCAGTTGTTTCCGGCTGATTTCACATTTGCATTCTTAGCACCGGACTGAGCAACAGTCATGTCAGAATTCCACCTGCGTGACTTAACGAAAGCTCGCTGCCTACCCATGTTCTCTTTCAATCCCTACTAGAAACTCGAAGCTTGTGGAATGCTGTAACCCTCTAAACTGCCCTTTGTTAGGGTTCAGTAATAGAGCTGTTCCCCTGCTGTTGAGGAAAAGTCTGCTGCTTCACCATTTTCTCTCTCTCCGCTTCAACTACGAGTATATTTTTGCCAATTGTATGAGACAAGAACTTTCTTGATACTGGGGTTCAGTAATTTTCTTCCCCAGGAACGCAAAAATGTCATTACTCACTCAATATTTTTCTATTCTATGGAAATTCATCAATACCGCCTTGTAAAACTATTATTCTGTTTGAAGTACACTCCTTTTCTGGGCTACGTAATGTCAGCGTTCCCCTCTAAATTTGGCCAACAACTCCTGCGCCTCGCACCATGTTCTCTTCTCATCAACGGCCAGTTGCCGCTCAGTTAGTTGTCAGAATGACTGTAACAACGTCTAATCGTTGTGGTGTGTTACTGGGTTCAGTATGTCAGCTGTTCCCTGCTGTAATACGGCTAAAAAGTCCTGTGCCCCCAAACCATGTTCTCTTCTCTCCCTGGGCTAAATCACCGCCAGTTGTGCTCGGAAGTGTGTTAGCACAGTCAAACATTGCTCCTGTGTTTGTGGGGTTCAGTAACGCTGCTGTTCCCCTGCTGTGTACTGGCAAAAATTACTGCTGCTAACTACAACTTAACTCAAACGCTATACTAGGCTCTGCTACCTCCATTGACCCTGGGCTACAACACCGCCAGTTGTTGCTCGGAAGTGCTGTTAGCACAGTCTACACTTGCTCCTGTGTTACTGGGGTTCAGTAATGTCAGCTGTTCCCCTGCTGTGATAACGGCAAAAAGTCCTGCTGCCTCCACCATGTTCTCTTCTCATCCCTGGGCTACAACACCGCCAGTTGTTGCTCGGAAGTGCTGTTAGCACAGTCTACACTTGCTCCTGTGTTACTGGGGTTCAGTAATGTCAGCTGTTCCCCTGCTGTGATAACGGCAAAAAGTCCTGCTGCCTCCACCATGTTCTCTTCTCATCCCTGGGCTACAACACCGCCAGTTGTAGCTCGGAAGTGCTGTTAGCACAGTCTACACTTGCTCCTGTGTTACTGGGGTTCAGTAATGTCAGCTGTTCCCCTGCTGTGATAACGGCAAAAAGTCCTGCTGCCTCCACCATGTTCTCTTCTCATCCTGGGCTACAACACCGCCAGTTGTAGCTCGGAAGTGCTGTTAGCACAGTCTACACTTGCTCCTGTGTTACTGGGGTTCAGTAATGTCAGCTGTTCCCCTGCTGTGATAACGGCAAAAAGTCCTGCTGCCTCCACCATGTTCTCTTCTCATCCCTGGGCTACAACACCGCCAGTTGTAGCTCGGAAGTGCTGTTAGCACAGTCTACACTTGCTCCTGTGTTACTGGGTTCAGTAATGTCAGCTGTTCCCCTGCTGTGATAACGGCAAAAAGTCCTGCTGCCTCCACCATGTTCTCTTCTCATCCCTGGGCTACAACACCGCCAGTTGTTGCTCGAAGTGCTGTTAGCACAGTCTACACTTGCTCCTGTGTTACTGGGGTTCAGTAATGTCAGCTGTTCCCTCGCTGTGATAACGGCAAAAAGTCCTGCTGCCTCCACCATGTTCTCTTCTCATCCCTGGGCTACAACACCGCCAGTTGTAGCTCGGAAGTGCTGTTAGCACAGTCTACACTTGCTCCTGTGTTACTGGGGTTCAGTAATGTCAGCTGTTCCCCTGCTGTGATAACGGCAAAAAGTCCTGCTGCCTCCACCATGTTCTCTTCTCATCCCTGGGCTACAACACCGCCAGTTGTAGCTCGGAAGTGCTGTTAGCACAGTCTACACTTGCTCCTGTGTTACTGGGGTTCAGTAATGTCAGCTGTTCCCCTGCTGTGATAACGGCAAAAAGTCCTGCTGCCTCCACCATGTTCTCTTCTCATCCCTGGGCTACAACACCGCCAGTTGTTGCTCGGAAGTGCTGTTAGCACAGTCTACACTTGCTCCTGTGTTACTGGGGTTCAGTAATGTCAGCTGTTTCCCTGCTGTGATAACGGCAAAAAGTCCTGCTGCCTCCACCATGTTCTCTTCTCATCCCTGGGCTACAACACCGCCAGTTGTAGCTCGGAAGTGCTGTTAGCACAGTCTAAACTTGCTCCTGTGTTACTGGGGTTCAGTAATGTCAGCTGTTCCCCTGCTGTGATAACGGCAAAAAGTCCTGCTGCCTCCACCATGTTCTCTTCTCATCCCTGGGCTACAACACCGCCAGTTGTAGCTCGGAAGTGCTGTTAGCACAGTCTACACTTGCTCCTGTGTTACTGGGGTTCAGTAATGTCAGCTGTTCCCTGCTGTGATAACGGCAAAAAGTCCTGCTGCCTCCACCATGTTCTCTTCTCATCCCTGGGCTACAACACCGCCAGTTGTTGCTCGGAAGTGCTGTTAGCACAGTCTACACTTGCTCCTGTGTTACTGGGGTTCAGTAATGTCAGCTGTTCCCTGCTGTGATAACGGCAAAAAGTCCTGCTGCCTCCACCATGTTCTCTTCTCATCCCTGGGCTACAACACCGCCAGTTGTAGCTCGGAAGTGCTGTTAGCACAGTCTACACTTGCTCCTGTGTTACTGGGGTTCAGTAATGTCAGCTGTTCCCCTGCTGTGATAACGGCAAAAAGTCCTGCTGCCTCCACCATGTTCTCTTCTCATCCCTGGGCTTCAACACCGCCAGTTGTTGCTCGGAAGTGTCATTGGCACGGGTACTCACTCCTGCCCAGACTGGTTACAGCACGCCATCTGTTTCCTGTCAGTGTAAACGTCACTTAGCCTCCAATAAGTTGTCCTGTCGTGTTGCGGTCGGGTTAGCCGACTCTATGGTGCTTGGAGTTTAGGTGCTTCCTATGTGTGCTGCGGGATATGCAAATAAAGGCTGTTTCCGTTGTGACAATAGGACAATCACCCACTGTAGTACTGTGGGATTCGGTAACTGCGGCCGGCTCGCGGCCTGTCATCTTAAATTTCCATGGGTACCTTCTGCTACCCGTCCGGGTTCCAGTACCGTCAGCTGGTTCTCCGCAGTGCCTTTGGCCTAGGTGCCTCCATCTCGGTATCCGAGTTCCAGCAATGTCTGCTGGTCCTTGGTAGTGCTTTGGAGCACAGGTACCTCCTGCTTAGTAACCGTGTCCCAGTAACGTCAGCTGGTCCTCGGTTGTGCCATTGGCTCTTTTCCTTCTGCTGCCCCTCCGGGTTCCAGCACAGTCAGCTGGTCCTCGTTACTTGCATTGGCTCTTGTACCTTCTGCTACCCGTCCGGGTTCCAGTACCGTCAGCTGGTTCTCCGCAGTGCCTTTGGCCTAGGTGCCTCCATCTCGGTATCCGAGTTCCAGCAATGTCTGCTGGTCCTTGGTAGTGCTTTGGAGCACAGGTACCTCCTGCTTAGTAACCGTGTCCCAGCAACGTCAGCTGGTCCTCGGTTGTGCCATTGGCTCTTTTCCTTCTGCTGCCCCTCCGGGTTCCAGCACAGTCAGCTGGTCCTCGTTACTTGCATTGACTCTTGTACCTTCTGCTACATTTACAAATTGAAGATTTTTTCAATGCTTTTTTGGGTAATCACTCTGGATCTCCAACAATGAAGACGACGACCCTGATGACCACCCGAAGAAGATGACGACCACAAGGACGACGAGCATCAAGCCAACCAGCCTAAACACCATCACAAAGAAGAAATAAAAGATTACCAAACAGGACTAAGAAGGTTAAGACAAACTACAAGATACAGAACAAGAGACTTAAGAACAATAAGCAGAAGATCAAAAAGCAGAAGAACATGAAGTATAAGACCAAAATGAAGAGCAAAATATATGCTCTAAATTATAAGCAGAAGAAGACTAAGCAGTGTATGGGGGTGAGTCCGTTCCTCCTCGTGGTGCCCCTGGAAAATGCCTGCTGCTGCAGGCTAAACTGAACACGGACAAATACTGTTGTAATTTAAATCTTTTGTGACAGCAAGAACGGAAGGATGAAAAATTCATACTTTGACAGATTACAAGTACAGGATTCTCTGTCACAAATAAGAATATGATGAAGAAGATGAAGTACAATATGAATAAGAATAATAGTTTAATAAGAAGAATCTGAGTAATGTTAACAAAAAGATGAATAGCAAGAAGTTTAAGAACAAGATAAAAAGGTGAAGATGAAGAATAATTTGATGAAAAAGATGATGCTGCTGAAGATTATGAAGGAGAAAGTGTGTGAAAAGTTAAAAAGGTGAAGAGCATGGAAGTTGTGAAATATACATATTTGCCAAAATAGAAAAAACGTTAACAACATTGTCAATTTCTTCGTCAATCCGAACATCTTTAAAAAAAAAAATATTTATGCTATTCCATTTGATTGGGTTAAACATCTATGCCTTTAATGTCTCCTCAACCTTCCACAATACATTGTACATTACTCTTTGTTGTTTTCCTTCATGTACAATTAACCAACAAGGCAAGAATGGGTTTTTTTTAATTCCGATTTTGTTCCCATAGACTTACATGGGACTTCCGGTATCGGTATCGGGTATCGCCGATATTTTAATGGCATCGGCGATACCAGTCCGATTCCGATACTTTTGGATATTGGTAAAGTATCGCTCAACCCTAATTCCGTGCTTTATAGGTGGGGAATGAAGATGAAATATATGTAGATAATAGGAGAATGAACACAGATCCCATACAAACAGGTGTATATTCTATTCCCTGAGCTTTATATTTGGGGAATGAACATGTAATATATTTAGATAATAGAGGAATGAACACATATCCCATATAAACCGGTGTATATTATATTCCCTGAGCTTTATAGGTGGGGAATGAACATAAAATAAATGTAGATAATAGGAGAATGAACACATATCCCATATAAACAGGTGTATATTATATTCCCTGAGCTTTATAGGTGGGGAATGAACATGAAATATTTGTATATCATAGGAGAATGAAAACAGATCCCATGTAAACAGGTGTATATTATATTCCGAGCTTTATAGGTGGGGAATAAAGATGAAATATATGTAGATAATAGGAGTATGAACACAGATCCCATACAAACAGGTGTATATTCTATTCCCTGAGCTTTATAGGTGGGGAATGAACATGTAATATATTTAGATAATAGAGGAATGAACACATATCCCATATAAACAGGTGTATATTATATTCCCTGAGCTTTAGAGGTCAGGAGTGAAGATGAAATATATGCAGATAAAAGGAGAATGAACACATATCCCATATAAACAGGTGTATATTTATTCCCTGAGCTTTATAGGTGGGGAATGAACATGTAATATATTTAGATAATAGAGGAATGAACACATATCCCATATAAACCGGTGTATATTATATTCCCTGAGCTTTATAGGTGGTGAATAAAGATGAAATATATGTAGATAATAGAGGAATGAACACATATCCCATATAAACAGGTGTATATTATATTCCCTGAGCTTTAGAGGTCAGGAATGAAGATGAAATATATGCAGATAAAAGGAGAATGAACACATATCCCATATAAACAGGTGTATATTATATTCCCTGAGCTTTATAGTTGGGGAATGAACATGTAATATATTTAGATAATAGAGGAATGAACACATATCCCATATAGACCGGTGTATATTATATTCCCTGAGCTTTATAGGTGGGGAATGAACATAAAATAAATGTAGATAATAGGAGAATGAACACATATCCCATATAAACAGGTGTACATTATATTCCCTGAGCTTTAGGCCCCATGCACACTTTGCGGATTCACTTGCGTTTTTTTTCCGAGAGGATTTTGCTTAAACCGCAGGTAAACCGCACTGCAGTTTTAGCGCAGATTTACTGCGGTTTTGGCGCGGTTTTTAGTGCGGAATTGCCCTGCGGTTTTACACCTATAATGGAATAGGTGTAAAACCGCAGCGGAATCCGCACAAATAATTGACATGCTGCGGTTTTGAAACCGCACCCAATCCGCGCGGAAAATTCCGCAGCGTGTGCACAGCTTTTTTTTTTTCACCTTCACTAACATTGTACTGTACATGGCGTGCGGTTCCGCAGCACAAAAACCGCTGCAGAACCGCATCAAAAACTGCAAAGTGTGCATTGGGCCTTATAGGTGGGGAATGAACATGAAATATATGTAGATAATAGGAGAATGAACACAGATCCCATATATACAGGTGTATATTATATTCCTGAGCTTTATAGGTGGGAATGAACATGAATATATTAGATAAGGGAATGAAATATCCATATAAAGGTATTTATATCCTGAGCTTTATAGTGGGTATGAACATGAATATATGCAGAATGGAGAATGAACACATATCCCATATAAACAGGAGTATATTATATTCCCTGAGCTTTATAGGTGGGGAATGAACATGTAATATATTTAGATAATAGGAGAATGAACACAGATCCCATATAAACAGGTGTATATTATATTCCCTGAGCTTTATAGGTGGGTAATGAACATGAAATATATGCAGATAATAGGAGAATGAAACATATCCCATATAAACAGGTGTATATTATATTCCCTGAGCTTTATAGTTGGGGAATGAACATGTAATATATGTAGATAATAGGAGAATGAGCACAGATCCCATATAAACAGGCGTATATTATATTCCCTGAGCTTTATAGGTGGGGAATGAACAGGTAATATATGTAGATAACAGAGGAATGAACACATCCCATATAAACAGGTGTATATTATATTCCCTGAGCTTTATAGATGGGGAATGAACATGTAATATATGTAGATAATAGGAGAATGAACACAGATCCCATATAAACAGGAGTATATTATATTCCCTGAGCTTTATAGGTGGGGAATGAACATGGAATATATGCATATAATACATGGGCATACCAGGATCAAAACTAGGGAGGGCAATGACGATGTCACATCTTATACAGGTTACATCATATACACTGTACATTATACTGCATATTAGGTTAGAGCATTAGAACTGTTGTATATTGTATAATACAGCAGTGTATGGACATACGCTGTAATATACCATATATTATACATGGCACACTACCTCTATACAAAGAATAAGAGGCATTATAACCTGTATATGAAAGTATATACAGCAGTGTATATACACTTATATACGCACACGATGTGTATGACCTGTATACACCATATACTACACTCTATAAACGCAAAACGATGTATATGACCTAGTATACACCATATACTACACTCTATATACCGCACACGATGTGTATGTCCCTGTGTACACCATATACTACACTCTATATACCGCACACGATGTGTATGACCAGGTATACACCATATACTACACTCTATATACGCACACGATGTGTATGACCCTGTATACACCATATACTACACTCTATATACCGCACACGATGTGTATGACCCTGTATACACCATATACTACACTCTATAACCGCACACGATGTGTATGACCAGGTATACACCATATACTACACTCTATATACCGCACACGATGTGTATGACCCTGTATACACCATATACTACACTCTATATACCGCACACGATGTGTATGACCCTGTATACACCATATACTACACTCTATATACCGCACACGATGTGTATGACCCTGTATACACCATATACTACACTCTACATACCGCACACGATGTGTATGACCCTGTATACACCATATACTACACTCTTATTTTGAAGTAAAAAAAATAAAAATAAACAGGAACAAATACAATACTTAAAATAAAGAACAAGTAAAGTTAAAAATCAACAAACTTACTGGTATTTCAATGGGAACTATGGGCCTGCTTTTGGCTAATGAGATGGTCAATGTTCGGTTCCATATTTGTCACAAGTGAAGCAATTTTTCTCTTTCTTGATATCATTATTTCCTAGGGATTCCAAATTGCTATTAGTAAAATACCAATATATATACAGCGCTACAAAAACAATATACCAGCAATAAAACTGCCCACACAGAGACATACAGCATGCACTGCCCATCACTGCAGCCTTGCCAATCCATATCATTTCATCCTCATCAGTGCACAATGTGGCGCAACTCCGCTTTTAGCTCAGGCTCAGACTGGTGTGGTGCGAGAGTCCCTAATAGGCAGGTAAATGTCCCCAATAGGCAGCATTGGTCCCCAATAGGCAGGTAAATGTCCCCAATAGGCAGCATTGATCCCCAATAGGCAGCATATGTCTTCAATAGGTAGCATAGGTCCCAATAGGCAGCATATGTCCTCAATAGGCAGCATAGGTCCCCAATAGGCAGCATATGTCCTCAATAGGCAGCATAGGTCCCCAATAGGCAGCATATGTCCTCAATAGGCAGCATAGTTCCCAATAGGCAGCATAGTCCCCAATAGGCAGCATATGTCCTCAATAGACAGCATATGTCCCCAATAGGCAGCATATGTCCTCAATAGGCAGCATAGGTTCCCAATAGGCAGCATATGTCCTCAATAGGCAGTATAGGTCCCAATAGGCAGCATAGTCCCCAATAGGCAGCATATGTCCTCAATAGACAGCATAGGTTCCCAATAGGCAGCATAGGTCCCCAATACGCAGCATAGGTCCCCAATAGGCAGCATAGGTCCCCAATAGGCAGCATAGGTCCCCAATAGGCAGGTAAATGTCCCAATAGGCAGCATAGGTCCCCAATACGCAGCATAGGTCCTCAATAGGCAGCATAGTCCCCAATAGGCAGCATAGTAGTCCCCAGTAGGCAGCATAATCCCCCATAAGCAGCATAGTCCCCAATAGCCAGCATAATGCCCCAATAGCCAGCATAATTCCCCAATAGCCAGCATAATCCCCCATAGCCAGCATAATCCCCCAATAGCCAGCATAATCCCCCATAGGCAGCATAATCCCACAATAGCCAGCATAATCCCCCATAGCCAGCATAATCCCCCAATAGCCAGCATAATCCCCCATAGCCAGCATAATCCCCCAATAGCCAGTATAATCCCCCAATAACCAGCATAGTCCCCCATAGCCAGTATAATCCCCCAATAGCCAGCATAATCCCCCATAGCCAGCATAGTCCCCTAATAGCCAGCATAATCCCCCATAGCCAGCATAATCCCCCAATAGCCAGCATAATCCCCCAATAGCCAGCATAATCCCCCAATAGCCAGCATAGTCCCCCAATAGCCAGCATAATCCCCCATAGCCAGCATAATCCACCATAGCCAGCATAATCCCCCATAGCCAGCATAGTCCCCCATAGCCAGCATAATCCCCCAATAGCCAGCATAATCCCCCAATAGCCAGCATAATCCCCCATAGCCAGCATAATCCCCCATATCCAGCATAATCCCCCAATAGCCAGCATAATCCCCCATAGCCAGCATAGTGTCATGTGTGCATCGCCACGAAGATCGTCGCGGTTGCACATTCTGACTTCTCACAGCTGAGTTGCTGTTTCTTTGTGTTTGGCAGTTAGGGAGTTAATTCTGTCTGTGCTCAGTTCTGGGACTGGGTGCAGTTTTCTCCCGGCTGCAATTAATTATTTGTTGATTGGTTTCCTTTAAATCTCTGGTTGTCTGTGTTGGGAGTTGCCAGTGAAATTCTTCATGCAGACCACAGATAGGATTGTATCTGTATAGACTTAAGTTAAAGAGCTCCTTAGTTGTTTTAAGCTCACCTTGCTTAGAGTTTAATATCCCAGATCATTTATGTTCCTTCTGTGTTTGAGTGTGTATGCAAGTCTGTGTTTTCTCCAGTCTGTCTTATATGTCTAATCTGTGTATTTAGCAGAGATCAGCCCATATCCCTTTGGTGGTAATCAGAATCCTTCTTATGACTGATTACAGGGTTCAGGGACTGATAGGAGACAGGGTTAGGCTGGAGACTTGGACCTCTGAACCATTATCAGTACCTCCAAGGTGAGGGATTAGTTAGGACCCCAGTTTAGGGTCAGGTTAGACCCCCGGTCCTCCTCTTTCCTGTGACAGTGTATCAAGTCCTCAAGATTAACCCTGAGTTCAACGGATATCGTGTCAGGTAAATCTATTCTATATTTACATGCTGATGTTGCTAATCTATATGTTGTATAGAGTGTTGTTCTTTTAAGAATAGTTTACTGACATCGTACACATATCATAAGACCGCGTGACATTTTCACTGGCCAAAGGGCATATTAGACCTTCATCTTCCCCAGTGGCCGCGGGTTCTTCTTTGTGAAGAAAAAAGATGGAGGCCTACGCCCTTGCTTGGATTTCCGCGAACTTAATCGGATTACTGTTCGAGATCCGTAGCCACTCCCTCTGATTCCTGATCTCTTCAATCAAATTGTTGGCGCCAAATGGTTCTCTAAATTGGATCTCAGGGGGGCGTATAATCTGATTAGGATAAAAGAGGGGGATGAGTGGAAAACGGCGTTTAACACGCCGGAGGGACATTATGAGAACCTTGTCATGCCTTTTGGTCTGACTACTGCACCAGCAGTATTCCAACATTTTGTTAATGACATTTTTCGTCATCTGGTGGGGCTGTTTGTGGTCGTATATTTGGATGACATTTTAATTTACTCACCAGATCTTGTGTCTCACCAGGAGCATGTGAGACAGGTGTTGCAGATCTTGCGAGACAATAAACTATACGCCAAACTGGAAAAGTGTGTATTCGCCGTACAGGAACTTCAGTTTTTGGGTTTCTTGGTGTCAGCCTCCGGTTTCCGTATGGACCTGAAAAGGTGAGAGCAGTGCTTGAATGGGATCAGCCAGAGGATCTTAAGGCTCTGCAGCGTTTTCTGGGGTTTGCTAACTACTACCGGAAATTTATTTGTAATTTCTCATCTGTTGTCAAACCTCTCACTGACATGACAAGAAAAGGGACGGATTTTTCTAAATGGTCGGACAAAGCTTGCCAAGCTTTTTCCTCTTTGAAAAAATGTTTTGCTTCGGCACCCGTTCTCATCCAACCAGATGCATCACAGCCGTTCGTTGTGGAGGTGGACGCGTCTGACGTAGGGGTGGGTGCAATATTGTCCCAGGGTCCGTCCCCTGGTAAATGGCATCCGTGCGCTTTCTTTTCTAAAAAATTGTCGTCCGCCGAAAGGAATTATGATATCGGCAATAGGGAACTTTTGGCCATTAAGTTGGCTTTTGAAGAATGGCGTCACTTTTTGGAGGGGGCAATCCACCCGGTCACCGTCATTACTGATCACAAGAACCTGCTGTATTTGGAATCTGCTAAGCGTCTGAATTCCAGACAAGCTCGATGGTCATTGTTTTTTACCAGGTTTAATTTTGTTGTCACTTATCGCCCTGGATCTAAGAATGTTAAGGCGGATGCCTTGTCTCGCAGTTTCCCAGGGGCCGGGAAAATGGATGACCGATTCCTATCCTTCAGGAGGGGGTGGTAGTGTCGGCTGTATGTTCTGAGCTTGAGGAGGAGGTGTTAGAGGCTCAGGGGGACGCCCCTGCAGGACCTCCAGGGAGACTGTTTGTCCCAAATCAGTTGAGACAAAAGGTTATTGAGGCACATCATAATTCTGCTTTAGCAGGACATCCAGGGAGTAAGGCTACTTTAGATCTCCTTTCTCGCCGGTTTTGGTGGCCTAACGTTAATAAAGATGTTTTAACTTTTGTCGCGTCCTGTGGGGTTTGTGCTCGCTCTAAGACCCCTCATACCCGTCCGTCTGGGACCCTCTTACCCTTGAAACTTCCGGAGCATCCATGGACTCATTTGTCTATGGACTTCATCACGGACCTTCCTCAGTCGTCAGGGAAGACTGTCATACTGGTGGTTGTTGACAGGTTCAGTAAGATGGCACATTTCATTGCTCTTCCTGCCCTCCCTAATGCTAAAACTCTGGCGCAGGTGTTCATTGGGGAGATTGTGAGACTTCATGGGTTGCCTTCTGATGTGGTGTCAGATAGGGGGTCTCAGTTTGTGTCCAAGTTTTGGAGGGCATTTTGTTTACGTCGGGGGATGCAATTGTCATTTTCCTCGGCTTTTCATCCGCAGACCAATGGTCAGACAGAGCGTCTGAATCAAAGCCTAGAGACTTATCTTCGGTGTTTTGTCTCAGAGAACCAGGAGGACTGGTCTTCTTTCTTGCCTCTGGCAGAGTTCGCTCTTAACAACAGGCGGAGCGAGTCCACTGGTAAGTCCCCGTTTTTTGGGGCATATGGTTTTCATCCCCAGTTTTGTACATTCAATGGGGGGGGCCCTTCTGGGGTTCCTGAGGAGGAGCGTTTCTCGTCGTCACTTGCTTCAGTGTGGAGAGGTGTATTGAATAATCTGAGTGCTATGGGGAACCGTTATAAACGTATGGCTGATAGGAGGAGAGTTTCTGGTCCAGATCTTAATGTGAACGATCTGGTATGGTTGTCTACCAGGAATATAAAACTTAAAGTTCCCTCCTGGAAACTGGGCCCCAGATTCATCGGGCCGTACAGGATCAGTTCCATAATTAATCCTGTGGCATTTCGTCTGGACCTCCCTCCTACGTTTAAAATTCATAATGTGTTCCACAAGTCATTACTTAAGAGGTACGTGGCACCAGTCATACCATCACCTCTACCTCCTCCTCAGTGGTGGTCAATGGTAACTTGGAGTTTCAAGTGTCAAAGATCATTGACTCACGTCTGAATCGCCGGTCCCTTCAGTACTTGGTGCATTGGAAGGGGTATGGTCCAGAGGAGAGGACATGGGTTCCTGCGTCTGACATTAACGCAGATCGTTTGGTGCGGACCTTCCACAGAACTCACCCGGGCAAACCTGGCCCTGAGGGTCCGGAGGCCCCTCGTAGAAGGGGGGGTACTGTCATGTGTGCATCGCCACGAAGATCGTCGCGGTTGCACATTCTGACTTCTCACAGCTGAGTTGCTGTTTCTTTGTGTTTGGCAGTTAGGGAGTTAATTCTGTCTGTGCTCAGTTCTGGGACTGGGTGCAGTTTTCTCCCGGCTGCAATTAATTATTTGTTGATTGGTTTCCTTTAAATCTCTGGTTGTCTGTGTTGGGAGTTGCCAGTGAAATTCTTCATGCAGACCACAGATAGGATTGTATCTGTATAGACTTAAGTTAAAGAGCTCCTTAGTTGTTTTAAGCTCACCTTGCTTAGAGTTTAATATCCCAGATCATTTATGTTCCTTCTGTGTTTGAGTGTGTATGCAAGTCTGTGTTTTCTCCAGTCTGTCTTATATGTCTAATCTGTGTATTTAGCAGAGATCAGCCCATATCCCTTTGGTGGTAATCAGAATCCTTCTTAGGACTGATTACAGGGTTCAGGGACTGATAGGAGACAGGGTTAGGCTGGAGACTTGGACCTCTGAACCATTATCAGTACCTCCAAGGTGAGGGATTAGTTAGGACCCCAGTTTAGGGTCAGGTTAGACCCCCGGTCCTCCTCTTTCCTGTGACAGTGTATCAAGTCCTCAAGATTAACCCTGAGTTCAACGGATATCGTGTCAGGTAAATCTATTCTATATTTACATGCTGATGTTGCTAATCTATATGTTGTATAGAGTGTTGTTCTTTTAAGAATAGTTTACTGACATCGTACACATATCATAAGACCGCGTGACACATAGTCCCCCATAGCTAGCATAATCCCGCAATAGCCAGCATAATCCCCAATAGCCATCATAATTCCCCTATAGCCAGCTTAATCCCCCAATAGCCAGCATAATCCCCCAATAGCCAGCATAATCCCCCATAGCCAGCATAGTCACCCATAGCCAGCATAATCCCCGAATAGCCAGCATAATCCCCCAATAGCCAGCATAGTCCCCTATAGGCAGCATAATCCCCCATAGCCAGCATAGTCCCCCATAGGCAGCATAGTCCCCAATAGGCCGGGCCCGATGTAAAAAAAAAAAAAAATGCCAGTACTCACCTATCTCCCCCGCTGCTCTGAAGATGCGCGCGCTCGTCTCCGTCTTCTCTCTGGCACAGGCGGGCGTGACGTCATCACGTCGCCTGTGCTGCATATGGAAGGCCGCAAGGAATTCCTCACTCAGCACATTGCGCCCGCGATTAAAGGGCCCGCCGGCACTGAACTGTCAGTTCAGACGGGCCCTGCTTCTAGAGGGGGGGCAGCTACCACAGACTGTCCAGGAGTTGACGGATACTTTAGTCCAGGTCTGGGAGGAGATCCCTCAGGAGAAGATCCGCAAACTCATCAGGAGCATGCCCAGGCACGTGGAATACCGGCACCTCCGGTGAGGAGATTTGGGTGCACGTGGTTAGGGCTTGGCTGAAATAAGCCCCTAGAATACCGGTTTCTCCAGTGAGGAGATTGCTTGATTGCGTTTGTGATGAACGGGCACACAGTCCGCCACACGGTAGCCCGGGGGTCACGGCTTGTGATCCCACCGCTGCCACCAATATGTGATGAACGGGCACACAGTCCGCCACACGGTAGCCCGGGGGTCACGGCTTGTGATCCCACCGCTGCCACCAATATGTGATGAACGGGCACACAGTCCGCCACAACGGTAGCCCGGGGGTCACGGCTTGTGATCCCACCGCTGCCACCACATGTGATGGAACGTGCACACACACGACGGCTGCTGCCGTCCGACCCAGTAAACTGCAGGGATTTATAACTATCCCACTTCCACTTAGGAACTTGCAGCTCTCTGGCGCCCCCCTTACCCTCAGGTCAGTCAGGGAACTGCACCTAGGATAATTAGTCGCCAGACGGGTCACTTGGATGTGTGCTGGCTATTGGGCACGCTGCAGTGAGGGAATTATAATTACTCCTGGCTGCAGCCAGGCAGTACCCTTATAAACCCCGCTGCGTCACTGCCAGCATCACCCAATAGATTAACACTTTACACCCCTTTCTTTTAGCTGCCACCAGCTACGGCTTTTGATGAACAATTTATCAAGAGGGTCCGTAGCAACCCCAAAACAGTAGCGTAGTGCTTCAGGTACGTGCAAATTCGTTTATAGAGCAGGAGAAACAAACTAATAAATTTATAGGTTTATTCCTTAAAAACCAGGCAGTGCTTATATAATATAAAAAGATGTAACAAACTGAGACAATATCGTTATATACAGATGCAGTTATAAAATAAAATAGGATTAAGAATGAAAATCACTCACATGGTTGTTAGATCATTACAGGCAAGCCAGGCTGGGGGAAGGAGCCACACGTCATAGTTCATTGGGAGATCTCTTACTCAGCACATCCCAGCAGAAAGAATCCCTAAGGAACTTCACTGTAAGACTTATGCATGTCAGCTTCTGACCTCACAAAAAGGGCTGGTCCTCTGGCCACCTCCCCTGGCTGCAAGCTATGGTTTGAGCTCTGCGATATCATAAGGTTCATAACTCGTCCTGTGAACCTATCAGAATAACGGCAGACCTATCAATGATCTCACTCTAGAATGACGGTTCCAATGAGCCCACACTTGGGTGGGCTAGTTCATGGGGCACCCGAGAATTCCATTTCTCGGGTTCTGTTGGAGTTACGGGTTTACCAGTACCACGGGAACGATGCCCGTCGGCGCATGGTTCAATACAGTAACTTTCGTGTTTCTAGCGAATGCTCCCACCGTGTTATTCCAAAAAGAATGAATTCTCCAAAATGGCTGCTATAGGACTTTTGCAGGGTTTGCTAAGACAAAGGAAAATTCCTGAGGTGGGAGGGATGAGAGATCGAGTTAGCTGCAGAGAGAAGGAGGGAGGGGTACTTTGCCCTGTGCTTGCAAACAGTGGGGGTGGTAGTTCTAGCAACAGCACAAGACATGCAGCTTGCAATATCATCACACCTCCCCCCTTTAGAGGGCGCTACGGAGGCATGACCTCTCGGTAATCTGACATGCGCACCTCAGCGGGTTTGCCACGTCGTGATAACCCATTGGCCATGGCTTGGGCTAGCATGTCTAGGAGGGGATCCTCTTCCCCGTCCTCGGGCAGATTGCAGACCGGTAGGACGCAGGCTTCACGTTCGTGATGGGCCTTCATCATGTTGACGTGAAAGGCCTTGCGCCTACCCCGAGTGTGGTCAAGCGTGACCACGTAGGTGGCTGGGTTGAGCTGTTGGTGCACGACGTACGGGCCTTCCCAGGCTGCCTGAAGCTTATCCTTTGGTACGGGGACCAGCACCCACACCTTTTGACCCACCTGGTAGGTCCGCTCCCGGGCGTTCTGGTCGTACCAGTGCTTCTGGTCAGCCTGAGCCTGCGTCATGTTGTCATGCACCAACTGCGTCAAGGTCTGCATCTTGTCGCGGAAGCGCATGACATAATCCACGATGGACACTTCCGTGGGGTTTGGCTCATCTTCCCAGGATTCTCTTATCAACCCAAGGGGTCCCCGGACTCGCCTACCATACAGGAGCTCGAAGGGGGAGAACCCCGTCGAGGCCTGCGGGACTTCTCTGTAGGCAAATAGCAGGTGTGGGAGGTACCGCTCCCAATCGCGTCCCTGGGTCTCAACCAGCATGCGGAGCATCTGTTTGAGGGTACCGTTAAAGCGCTCACACAAACCATTGGTCTGTGGGTGATACGCACTCGATACCATACGCGTCACCTGCATTTTGCTGCAGAGAGCCTTCATTAGGCGAGACATAAATTGAGTCCCTTGATCGGTAAGCATCTCCCTGGGAAATCCTACCCGTGAAAAGATGGTCACCAGTGCATCCGCCACCTTATCTGCCCTAGTTGAGGACAGAGCTACTGCCTCCGGGTACGGGTAGCGTAGTCTACCACAGTAAGGATGTATTGCTTTCCAGAGCTGCTGGGGACGGCCAGCGGGCCCACAATGTCCACCGCGATCCTCTGGAAAGGCTCCTCTATCACTGGCAACGGGATCAGGGGAGCCTTAAGAGCAGGCCCCGCCTTCCCCACTCTTTGACAGGTGATACAGGAGCGGCAGTAGTTAGTCACATCTGTCCCCATCTTGGGCCAATAGAAGTGTTGAGACAGCCGTGCCTTAGTTTTGCTAATCCCCAAGTGTCCAGCAAGTGGAATCTCATGGGCAATCCTCAACAACTCACCTCGGAACTGGTGCGGGACGACCAGCTGTTTCCCCCTCAACCACTCCTTTTGGGAATCTCCGGGTACTGTCTCCCGGTACAACCTTCCTCGTTCCCAGAACACCCTCTCCTTATCAGTCACGGAGGTGGGCGTCTCGGCGAGGTGCCTCAAGTTCTCCAGGCTCGCATCTGAGTGCAGAGCGGCCTGGAACTCCTGGCTGGAGGCAGCCAGAAGTGACGTCAGGGTTCCTCCCTCACTGGGACCCTCTGGGACCGGCTCTGGGTCCACCTCTGGTTCAGTCTCTCCGGTAGCGGAGGAGGGTCCAGATGGCAGGGCGCTACCTGCGATCCGGGCACTCTGACTGCGGGTGACAGCAGCTACATATGCAGTCTCCCCGGGGATTTCTATAGACCCATCAGCCTGCGCTGCTATGGGCTCTACCTCCCCATCCACCCCCAACACTTCAGGAGCAGTGCTACTTATGGGCCAGTTACCTTCCTCGGTGGCACTGGTCAGTGTCATGGCGTCACCTTCCTCCCGGTTCCCATGCACCTCCCCATTTCCTTGAGCACTGTCGCTTGCTCCTGCTAGGGGTTCCTCAGCCGTCTCACTCCGCAGAGCGACGGGACTGAACGCTCCTGTACCTGTGGACACATCTACCACTTCAGAGAAAGGGTTAACAGATTCAGATGGCACAGATACATCACTATCAACATCAGTCCTAGGGAAAGAAAGGTTATCAGTTGCATCATCACTTCGCAAAGCATTAGCAGGTAACACAATCAGTTTCCCATCATCATCAACATCAACATCATGGTTAACGTTAACCTTATCATCAGATTGGGAAGGGGTGTCAGGGACATAGTACGCCACCATCCTCCCCAGATCAGTCCCCAATAAAACATCAGTGGGCAGGTTTTCGGACACCCCCACTTCCTTCACCCCGCTCCCGGTACCCCAGTCAATGAAAACTCGGGTATCGGCAAGGGGTAGTGGACACCCCCAATCCCTGTGACAGTTAAGGTTTTCCCCGGAATCAACTCTTCAGGGGCCGCCAGTTCGGGTCGGATGAGGGTTCGTTCAGCCCCGGTGTCCTTGAGGCCTGTAGCAAGACGGGCCCCCACGCGGACGGGCTGCACGTTGTCATCAACCCTCCCCACCACACCACCCACCAAAAGAACAGAGGCGTTGGGCCCGAAGGCCTTGGCTGGGGGGTTCTTCTGCCTCTCCGGACAGGTGGCGCTGATGTGACCAGTCCTTTTACAGGAGAAACACTGGCGGGGGTCTGATGTAGGCCTGGCGCTGGCAAAGGGGATAGTGCCTCCAGAGGGACGACTGGCAGGGGCACTGGGGTTTGTTGCAGGCTTACCCCCTCCCCAGCGGGTGGCGACGGGCTTCCGCACCTCGGGTTTCCGGTTGGCCTCATAGCTGTCGGCGATCCGGGCTGTTGTGACCGCGTCCTCTGGTTCTCGGTCCAGGATGAACTGTCGGACCTCAGCTGGGCACAGATGCAGGAACTGGTCTTTGATCATCAGGTCTTTCAGCTCCGCATAGGTGTCAACTGACAGTCCCTGGATCCACTGGTCAAAGTGGTTCCTGAGTCCTTGCACCACATCGCTATAACTGTCGTGTGGGCCACGTTGGAGGTTCCGGAACTTCTTTCGGTATACCTCAGGGGTTAGCTGGTACTTGGCGATCAGGGCCTGCTTGATGGCCTCATAGTCACTGTCTTGATCTGGCGCGAGGGAAGCGAACGCCTCCAAAGCTTTGCCCTTTAGCCCGGGGTCAAGTACCTGGCCCATTGGTCGGCAGGCAGCCGGTACTGTCTGCAGACTTTCTCAAAGGCCCGCAGAAAAGTGTACAAGTCTCCGTCCCTTCCCAGCACGGGAAAGTGCTCCGGCCGGGGCTTGGGACTCTGAGTGCTGCTGGGCACACTGCCCTGAGCTGTGGAGGGCATTGCCCCTTGCTGGACCATCTCCAGCTCATGGGCTCTCTGCGCTTGGGCTTCCCGCTCGGCTCGGGCTCTCTCAGCCTCCCGCTCGGCTCTCTCAGCCTCTCGCTGGGCTTGGCGCTCGGCTCGGGCCTCCTGCTGGTATTGCTGAATCAGCTTCAGGCGCTCCCCACGGTCGTCGGTGGGGAGTTCCTCCAGGGCCGCCTGCAGGTAAGGTCCATCCCGCCCTGGTTGTAAGCCTGCAGGGTTTGGGCCTCTGCTGCCGCCCCACCTTGGCTTGGGCCGGCTTCTGTGCCCTCCTCGCTCTCAGCGTGGTCCTGTGGCATCAGGACCTTGATCAGTTGAGCTTTGGTTTGGCCCCTGGGGTCAAGGCCTCGGGAAATGCATATTCCAGCAAGAGTGTCCCTTTTCTGCAGTTTGTACCAACTTGCTCCTATTGTAGCCATGTTTGCCAAATAAAAGATAGGATAGAAAAACAAAGAGAAGGGAGGGGTAACCGCAAGTACACACAATTGTCTCAGGACTAATAAACACTGAGTCTGTTCTCCAAAATTTTAGTTGCAGGGTCGCTGAAGAACCGTGCAAGTTTTTTAGTGAATGGAATGATTGCTCAAACCAGATCACTAATGCTCTATAATCCCACCGCTCTGTCACCAATATGTGATGAACGGGCACACAGTCCGCCACACGGTAGCCCGGGGGTCACGGCTTGTGATCCCACCGCTGCCACCAATATGTGATGAACGGGCACACAGTCCGCCACACGGTAGCCAGGGGGTCACGGCTTGTGATCCCACCGCTGCCACCACATGTGATGGAACGTGCACACACACGACGGCTGCTGCCGTCCGACCCAGTAAACTGCAGGGATTTATAACTATCCCACTTCCACTTAGGAACTTGCAGCTCTCTGGCGCCCCCCTTACCCTCAGGTCAGTCAGGGAACTGCACCTAGGATAATTAGTCGCCAGACGGGTCACTTGGATGTGTGCTGGCTATTGGGCACGCTGCAGTGAGGGAATTATAATTACTCCTGGCTGCAGCCAGGCAGTACCCTTATAAACCCCGCTGCGTCACTGCCAGCGTCACCCAATAGATTAACACTTTACACCCCTTTCTTTTAGCTGCCACCAGCTACGGCTTTTGATGAACAATTTATCAAGAGGGTCCGTAGCAACCCCAAAACAGTAGCGTAGTGCTTCAGGCACGTGCAAATTCGTTTATAGAGCAGGAGAAACAAACTAATAAATTTATAGGTTTATTCCTTAAAAACCAGGCAGTGCTTATATAATATAAAAAGATGTAACAAACTGAGACAATATCGTTATATACAGATGCAGTTATAAAATAAAATAGGATTAAGAATGAAAATCACTCACATGGTTGTTAGATCATTACAGGCAAGCCAGGCTGGGGGAAGGAGCCACACATCATAGTTCATTGGGAGATCTCTTACTCAGCACATCCCAGCAGAAAGAATCCCTAAGGAACTTCACTGTAAGACTTATGCATGTCAGCTTCTGACCTCACAAAAAGGGCTGGTCCTCTGGCCACCTCCCCTGGCTGCAAGCTATGGTTTGAGCTCTGCGATATCATAAGGTTCATAACTCATCCTGTGAACCTATCAGAATAACGGCAGACCTATCAATGATCTCACTCTAGAATGACGGTTCCAATGAGCCCACACTTGGGTGGGCTAGTTCATGGGGCACCCGAGAATTCCATTTCTCGGGTTCTGTTGGAGTTACGGGTTTACCAGTACCACGGGAACGATGCCTGTCGGCGCATGGTTCAATACAGTAACTTTCGTGTTTCTAGCGAATGCTCCCACCGTGTTATTCCAAAAAAGAATGAATTCTCCAAAATGGCTGCTATAGGACTTTTGCAGGGTTTGCTAAGACAAAGGAAAATTCCTGAGGTGGGAGGGATGAGAGATCGAGTTAGCTGCAGAGAGAAGGAGGGAGGGGTACTTTGCCCTGTGCTTGCAAACAGTGGGGGTGGTAGTTCTAGCAACAGCACAAGACATGCAGCTTGCAATATCATCACAGCGTTGCTGTCTGCATGATCACGGACTGCTTTCCGCACAGCAGTTATCTGTGTATCCCTGTGGGGTTAACAGGACACAGTACCTATCTCTGCGTCTTTACCTCAGCAACTATGTGGTGTAACAGAGTTCGCTTATATCGCCATATAGCGCTGCGGCATTCCCGCTAGCGGCTCTGTGGATTAACAGAGTTCGCACTATCTGCCACAGCGCGCTACGACATTTATTTTAGTGACTGCGGGATAACAGAGTTCGCTACTTATGCCTTCTTACTAGCAGCAGGCTCTGCCTGCACGGTGGACCCCGGGCTGCGAACGCACCTCTCTACAATATTTATTAGGTGCGTTCCGCAGACCCTAACAGTGTGTCAGCAGTTCCTGCAAGATGAAGGCATTGAAGCTATGGACTGGCCTGCCCGTTCCCCAGACCTGAATCGGATTGAGCACATCTGGGACAGCATGTCTCACTCCATCCACCAACGTCACATTGCACCACAGACTGTCCAGGAGTTGACGGATACTTTAGTCCAGGTCTGGGAGGAGATCCCTCAGGAGAAGATCCGCAATCTCATCAGGAGCATGCCCAGGCGTTGTAGGGAAGGCATACAGGCCCTTGGAGGCCACACACAATACTGAGCATCATTTTGACTTGTTTCCACTTTAAATTTGTCATGTTTTAATTTTCATTTTGACTTGTTTCCACTTTCATTTTGATTTAAATTCATGATTTTTTTGTGATTATGTTGGCAGCACATTCAACTTTGTACAGAGCAAACTATTCAATGAGAATATTTCATTCATTTAGATCTAGGATGTGTTATTTGAGTGCTCCTGTGATGAGTGCTGTGCTGGAATTGCTGTCCTCATCTCTTTTTTTTTTTGTACTGCTGAAAGCCCTCCTTCTCTCTGCAGCTCTCATACTTCTCCCTTCCCCCCCTGTCAGCCTGCACTCATGCAGTGTAATGTGAGCTGCCAGTGCTGGAAGTTTTCCCGCTTCACCGCAGGGGTCCTGCATTGCTTTCTTCCTATAGCAGCCATGTTGGAGTATTCATTCTTTTTTGGTTAATAACACGGTGGGAGCATTCGCTAGAAACACGAACGTCACTGTGTTGAACCATGCGCCGACGGGCATCGTTCCCGTGGTACCGGTGAACCCGTAACTCCAACAGAGCCCGAGAAATGGAATTCTCGGGTGCCCCATGAGCTATGTCACCCAAGTTTGGGTTCATTTGAACCATTATTTCGGGGCAGGACCATTGATAGGTCTGCCGTTGTTCTGCTGGGTTCGCGGAACGAGTTATGAACCTTGTGATATTGCAGAGCTCAGACCATAGCTTGCAGCCAGGGGAGGTGGCCAGAGGACCAGCCCTTTTTGTGAGGTCAGAAGCTGACATGCATAAGTCTTACAGTGAAGTTCCTTAGTTGTAGTATTTCTGCTGGGATGTGCTGAGTAAGAGATCTCCCAATGAACTATGACGTGTGGCTCCTTCCCCCAGCCTGGCTTGCCTGTATATGATCTAACAACCATGTGAGTGATTTTCATTCTTAATCCTATTTTATTTTATAACTGCATCTGTACATAACGATATTGTCTCAGTTTGTTACATCTTTTTATATTATATAAGCACTGCCTGGTTTTAAGGAATAAACCTATAAATTTATTAGTTTGTTTCTCCTGCTCTATAAACGAATTTGCACGTGCCTGAAGCACTACGCTACTGTTTTGGGGTTGCTACGGACCCTCTTGATAAATTGTTCATCAAAAGCCGTAGCTGGTGGCAGCTAAAAGAAAGGGGTGTAAAGTGTTAATCTATTGGGTGACGCTGGCAGTGACGCAGCGGGGTTTATAAGGGTACTGCCTGGCTGCAGCCAGGAGTAATTATAATTCCCTCACTGCAGCATGCCCAATAGCCAGCACACATCCAAGTGACCCGTCTGGCGACTAATTATCCTAGGTGCAGTTCCCTGACTGACCTGAGGGTAAGGGGGGCGCCAGAGAGCTGCAAGTTCCTAAGTGGAAGTTGGGATAGTTATAAATCCCTGCAGTTTACTGGGTCGGACGGCAGCAGCCGTCGTGTGTGTGCACGTTCCATCACATATTGGTGGCAGCGGTGGGATCACAAGCCGTGACCCCGGGCTACCGTGTGGCGGACTGGGTGCCCGTTCATCACATATTGGTGGCAGCGGTGGGATCACAAGCCGTGACCCCCGGGCTACCGTGTGGCGGACTGGGTGCCCGTTCATCACATATTGGTGGCACAGCGGTGGGATTATAGAGCATTAGTGATCTGGTTTGAGCAATCATTCCATTCACTAAAAAACTTGCACGGTTCTTCAGCGACCCTGCAGCTAAAGTTTTGGAGAACAGACTCAGTGTTTATTAGTCCTGAGACAATTGTGTGTACTTGCGGTTACCCCTCCCTTCTCTTTGTTTTTCTATCCTATCTTTTATTTGGCAAACTATGGCTACCATAGGAGCAAATTGGTTCGAAAAGCAGAACAGGGACACTCTTGGGGAATCTGCGTGTACCACGGCCTTGACCACAAGAACCAAACCAAAGCCCGACTGGTCCAGGCCCTGAAGGAGCTGGGCGAGCATCGGAGCGTGGCGGGCGCAGGAGCCGGCCCAAGCCAAGGTGGTGCCGCAGGAACAGAGGCCCAACCCCTGACTGCTTACACCCAGAGAGAGGTGGACCCTTACCTGCAGGCGGCCCTGGAGGGACTCACCTCTGACAACCGGGAAGAACGCCTGAGGCTGATCCAGCAAGCTCAAGAGAGAGCCGACCAGCGAGAGGCCAAACAGCGAGAGGCTGAGAGAGCCGAGCGGGAGGCTGAGAGAGCCGAGCGGGAGGCTGAGAGAGCCCGAGCCGAGCGGGAAGCCCAAGCGCAGAGAGCCCATGAGCTGGAGATGGTTCAGCGAGGGGCAATGCCCTCCACAGCCCACAGCAGTGTGCCTAGCAGCACTCAGAGTCCCAAGCCCCGGCCGGAGCACTTTCCCGTGCTGGAAAGGGACGGAGACTTGGACACTTTTCTGCGGGCCTTTGAGAAAGTCTGCAGACAGTACCGGCTGCCTGCCGACCAATGGGCCAGGTACTTGACCCCCGGGCTAAAGGGCAAAGCTTTGGAGGCGTTCGCTTCCCTCGCGCCAGATCAAGACAGTGACTATGAGGCCATCAAGCAGGCCCTGATCGCCAAGTACCAGCTAACCCCTGAGGTATACCGAAAGAAGTTCCGGAACCTCCAACGTGGCCCACACGACAGTTATAGCGATGTGGTGCAAGGACTCAGGAACCACTTTGACCAGTGGATCCATGGACTGTCAGTTGACACCTATGAGGAGCTGAAAGACCTGATGATCAAAGACCAGTTCCTGCATCTGTGCCCAGCTGAGGTCCGACAGTTCATCCTGGACCGAGAACCAGAGGACGCGGTCACAACAGCCCGGATCGCCGACAGCTATGAGGCCAACCGGAAACCCGAGGTGCGGAAGCCCGTCGCCACCCGCTGGGGAGGGGGTAAGCCTGCAACAAACCCCAGTGCCCCTGCCAGTCGTCCCTCTGGAGGCACTATCCCCTTTGCCAGCGCCAGGCCTACATCAGACCCCCGCCAGTGTTTCTCCTGTAAAAGGACTGGTCACATCAGCGCCACCTGTCCGGAGAGGCAGAAGAACCCCCCAGCCAAGGCCTCCGGGCCCAACGCCTCTGTTCTTTTGGTGGGTGGTGTGGTGGGGAGGGTTGATGACAACGTGCAGCCCGTCCGCATGGGGGCCCGTCTTGCTACAGGCCTCAAGGACACCGGGGCTGAGCGAACCCTCATCCGACCCGAACTGGCGGCCCCTGAAGAGTTGATTCCGGGGAAAACCCTAACTGTCACAGGGATTGGGGGTGTCCACTACCCCTTGCCGATAGCCCGAGTTTTCATTGACTGGGGTGCCGGGAGCGGGGTGAAGGAAGTGGGGGTGTCCAAAAACCTGCCCACTGATGTTTTATTGGGGACTGATCTGGGGAGGATGGTGGCGTACTATGTCCCTGACACCCCTTCCCAATCTGATGATAAGGTTAACGTTAACCATGATGTTGATGTTGATGATGATGGGAAACTGATTGTGTTACCTGCTAATGCTTTGCGAAGTGATGATGCAACTGATAACCTTTCTTTCCCTAGGACTGATGTTGATAGTGATGTATCTGTGCCATCTGAATCTGTTAACCCTTTCTCTGAAGTGGTAGATGTGTCCACAGGTACAGGAGCGTTCAGTCCCGTCGCTCTGCGGAGTGAGACGGCTGAGGAACCCCTAGCAGGAGCAAGCGACAGTGCTCAAGGAAATGGGGAGGTGCATGGGAACGGGAGGAAGGTGACGCCATGACACTGACCAGTGCCACCGAGGAAGGTAACTGGCCCATAAGTAGCACTGCTTCTGAAGTGTTGGGGGTGGATGGGGAGGTAGAGCCCATAGCAGCGCAGGCTGATGGGTCTATAGAAATCCCGGGGAGACTGCATATGTAGCTGCTGTCACCCGCAGTCAGAGTGCCCGGATCGCAGGTAGCGCCCTGCCATCTGGACCCTCCTCCGCTACCGGAGAGACTGAACCAGAGGTGGACCCAGAGCCGGTCCCAGAGGGTCCCAGTGAGGGAGGAACCCTGACGTCACCTCTGGCTGCCTCCAGCCAGGAGTTCCAGGCCGCTCTGCACTCAGATGCGAGCCTGGAGAACTTGAGGCACCTCGTCGAGACGCCCACCTCCGTGACTGATAAGGAGAGGGTGTTCTGGGAACGAGGAAGGTTGTACCGGGAGACAGTACCCGGAGATTCCCAAAAGGAGTGGTTGAGGGGGAAACAGCTGGTCGTCCCGCACCAGTTCCGAGGTGAGTTGTTGAGGATTGCCCATGAGATTCCACTCGCTGGACACTTGGGGATTAGCAAAACTAAGGCACGGCTGTCTCAACACTTCTATTGGCCCAAGATGGGGACAGATGTGACTAACTACTGCCGCTCCTGTATCACCTGTCAAAGAGTGGGGAAGGCGGGGCCTGCTCTTAAGGCTCCCCTGATCCCGTTGCCAGTGATAGAGGAGCCTTTCCAGAGGATCGCGGTGGACATTGTGGGCCCGCTGGCCGTCTCCAGCAGCTCTGGAAAGCAATACATCCTGACTGTGGTAGACTACGCTACCCGGTACCCGGAGGCGGTAGCTCTGTCCTCAACTAGGGCAGATAAGGTGGCAGATGCACTGGTGACCATCTTTTCACGGGTAGGATTTCCCAGGGAGATGCTTACCGATCAAGGGCCCCAATTTATGTCTCGCCTAATGAAGGCTCTCTGCAGCAAAATGCAGGTGACGCGTATGGTATCGAGTGCGTATCACCCACAGACCAATGGTTTGTGTGAGCGCTTTAACGGTACCCTCAAACAGATGCTCCGCATGCTGGTTGAGACCCAGGGACGCGATTGGGAGCGGTACCTCCCACACCTGCTATTTGCCTACAGAGAAGTCCCGCAGGCCTCGACGGGGTTCTCCCCCTTCGAGCTCCTGTATGGTAGGCGAGTCCGGGGACCCCTTGGGTTGATAAGAGAATCCTGGGAAGATGAGCCAAACCCCACGGAAGTGTCCATCGTGGATTATGTCATGCGCTTCCGCGACAAGATGCAGACCTTGACGCAGTTGGTGCATGACAACATGACGCAGGCTCAGGCTGACCAGAAGCACTGGTACGACCAGAACGCCCGGGAGCGGACCTACCAGGTGGGTCAAAAGGTGTGGGTGCTGGTCCCCGTACCAAAGGATAAGCTTCAGGCAGCCTGGGAAGGCCCGTACGTCGTGCACCAACAGCTCAACCCAGCCACCTACGTGGTCACGCTTGACCACACTCGGGGTAGGCGCAAGGCCTTTCACGTCAACATGATGAAGGCCCATCACGAACGTGAAGCCTGCGTCTTACCGGTCTGCAATCTGCCCGAGGACGGGGAAGAGGATCCCCTCCTAGACATGCTGGCCCAAGCTAATGCCAATGGGTCCATTGAGGACATGGAGGTAAATGCCTCGCTAACCGTCTCCCAGCGGTTGCAGTTGCTGACCACTCTGGAACCCTTCCGGGCCGAGTTCACGAACCGACCCGGAAGGACCGAGTTGGCAGTCCACGAGGTGGACACCGGGAATCACGCCCCGTTACGTCGGACACCTTATCGGATCTCTGAGGAAGTGCAGCAGATTATGCGCCAGGAGATCCATGAGATGTTGCAGCTGGGGGTGATCCGGCAGTCCAAAAGCGCGTGGGCCTCACCTGTAGTTCTCGTGCCAAAAAAGGATCGGACCACCCGGTTCTGCGTGGACTACAGGGGGCTCAACGCCATCACTACCTCTGATGCGCACCCAATGCCACGCATCGAGGATCTGCTGGAGCGGTTGGCAAATGCCAAGTACATATCCATCATGGATTTAAGCCGGGGATACTGGCAGATTCCCCTGAGCCCTGCGGCGCAGGAGAAATCCGCCTTTATCACCCCTTTTGGACTGTACGAGTCCACAGTCATGCCTTTCGGCATGAAGAATGCCCCTGCCACTTTTCAGCGGATGGTCAACCACCTGCTTCAGGGACTGGAGGAGTACGCTGTGGCGTACCTGGACGACATTGCCGTCTTCAGTTCCACCTGGGAGGAACACCTTCAGCATCTCCAGGAGGTGCTCAAGCGTATTCACCAGGCAGGTCTGACCATCAAGCCGGGAAAATGCCAGATGGGCATGAGGGAGGTCCACTACCTGGGGCACCGGGTAGGCGGGGGTTCCATGAGTCCAGAGCCCGAGAAAGTGGACGCGATCGTGTCCTGGCCCACCCCCAGGACCAAAAAGCAGGTGAAGTCCTTCCTGGGCACTGCAGGGTACTATAGGCATTTCGTACCGAACTATAGCGCCATTGCAAAACCCTTGATGGACCTCACGAAGGGCGGTCTACCCCAAACAGTCAACTGGACAGATGGCTGTGAGGCGGCATTCCGAGCTTTGAAAACAGCCCTGTGCAACTCTCCAGTGTTGAGAGCCGTCGACAGCAGTCGGCCCTTCCTGGTACAGACTGATGCCAGCGAATTTGGCCTCGGTGCTGTACTCAGCCAGGTTGATTCGGGGGACCAGGAGCACCCCGTGTTGTACCTGAGCCGGAAACTTCTGCCAAGGGAAGTGGCATACTCCACCATCGAGAAGGAGTGCCTGGCCATGGTCTGGGCACTGCAACGTTTGCAGCCCTACCTGTACGGGCGCACCTTCAAGGTGGTCACTGACCACAACCCTCTGAGCTGGCTGCACACAGTGTCCGGAACCAATGGTAGGTTGCTACGCTGGAGCCTTGCCCTGCAGCAGTATGATTTTGCCGTACAACACAAGAAAGGCAGTGATCATGGGAATGCTGATGGGTTATCACGACGTGGCGAACCCGCTGAGGTGCGCATGTCGGATTACCGACAGGTCATGCCTCCGTAGCGCCCTCAAAGGGGGGGAGGTGTGATGAGTGCTGTGCTGGAATTGCTGTCCTCATCTCTTTTTTTTTTGTACTGCTGAAAGCCCTCCTTCTCTCTGCAGCTCTCATACTTCTCCCTTCCCCCCCTGTCAGCCTGCACTCAGGCAGTGTAATGTGAGCTGCCAGTGCTGGAAGTTTTCCCGCTTCACCGCAGGGGTCCTGCATTGTCCGAACACGTGCTTTCTTCCTATAGCAGCCATGTTGGAGTATTCATTCTTTTTTGGTTAATAACACGGTGGGAACATTCGCTAGAAACACGAACGTCACTGTGTTGAACCATGCGCCGACGGGCATCGTTCCCGTGGTACCAGTGAACCCGTAACTCCAACAGAGCCCGAGAAATGGAATTCTCGGGTGCCCCATGAGCTATGTCACCCAAGTTTGGGTTCATTTGAACCATTATTTCGGGGCAGGACCATTGATAGGTCTGCCGTTGTTCTGCTGGGTTCGCGGAACGAGTTATGAACCTTGTGATATTGCAGAGCTCAGACCATAGCTTGCAGCCAGGGGAGGTGGCCAGAGGACCAGCCCTTTTTGTGAGGTCAGAAGCTGACATGCATAAGTCTTACAGTGAAGTTCCTTAGTTGTAGTCTTTCTGCTGGGATGTGCTGAGTAAGAGATCTCCCAATGAACTATGACATGTGGCTCCTTCCCCCAGCCTGGCTTGCCTGTATATGATCTAACAACCATGTGAGTGATTTTCATTCTTAATCCTATTTTATTTTATAACTGCATCTGTACATAACGATATTGTCTCAGTTGTTACATCTTTTTATATTATATAAGCATTGCCTGTTTTTAAGGAATAAACCTATAAATTTATTAGTTTGTTTCTCCTGCTCTATAAACGAATTTGCACGTGCCTGAAGCACTACGCTACTGTTTTGGGGTTGCTACGGACCCTCTTGATAAATTGTTCATCAAAAGCCGTAGCTGGTGGCAGCTAAAAGAAAGGGGTGTAAAGTGTTAATCTATTGGGTGACGCTGGCAGTGACGCAGCGGGGTTTATAAGGGTACTGCCTGGCTGCAGCCAGGAGTAATTATAATTCCCTCACTGCAGCGTGCCCAATAGCCAGCACACATCCAAGTGACCCGTCTGGCGACTAATTATCCTAGGTGCAGTTCCCTGACTGACCTGAGGGTAAGGGGGGCGCCAGAGAGCTGCAAGTTCCTAAGTGGAAGTGGGATAGTTATAAATCCCTGCAGTTTACTGGGTCGGACGGCAGCAGCCGTCGTGTGTGTGCACGTTCCATCACATATTGGTGGCAGCGGTGGGATCACAAGCCGTGACCCCCGGGCTACCGTGTGGCGGACTGGGTGCCCGTTCATCACATATTGGTGGCAGCGGTGGGATCACAAGCCGTGACCCCCGGGCTACCGTGTGGCGGACTGGGTGCCCGTTCATCTCCATTATTTGCAGCGGTGATAGATTCATCATAGCATTCCCCACGCTAACCTCAGGGAAATAGTACCCGTTTATCAGGATTGTTCATTTCTTTTTACAATTATATTACATCTTCATTCCCCACCTATAAAGCTCAGGGAATATAATATACACCTGTTTATATGGGATCTGTGTTCATTCTCCTATTATCTCATATATTACATTTTCATTCCCCACCTATAAAGCACAGGACTATAATATACACCTGTTTATATGGATCGTGTTCATTCTCCTATTATCTACATATATTTTATGTTCATTCCCACCTATAAGGCACAGGACTATAATATACACCTTTTATATGGGATATGTGTTCATTCTCCTATTATCTATATATATTTTAAGTTCATTCCCTATCTATAAGCTCAGGGAATATAATATACACCTGTTAATGGGATATGTGTCATTCTCCTATTATCTTTCATATATTTTATGTTCATTCCTCACTATAAAGCTCAGGGAATATAATATACACTGTTTATGGGATATGTGTTCATTCTCCTATTATCTACATATATTTATGTTCATTCCCCACCTATAAAGCTCAGGGAATATAATATACACCTGTTTTTATGGGATATGTGATTCATTCTCCTATTATCTACATATATTTCATGTTCATTCCCACCTATAAAGCTCAGGGAATATAATATACACCTGTTTATATGGGATATGTGTCATTCTCCTATTATCTTCATATATTTCATGTTCATTCCCCCACCTATAAAGTTCAGGGAATATAATATACACCTGTTTATATGGGATATGTGCTCATTCTCCTATTATTGCATATATTTCATGTTCATTCCCCAACTATAAAGCTCAGGGAATATAATATACACCTGTTTATATGGGTTGTTTCATTCTCCTATTATTTCATATATTTACATGTTCATTCCCCACTATAAAGCTCAGGGAATATAATATACACCTGTTTATATGGGATCTGTTTTTCATTCTCCTATTATCTACATATATTACATGTTCATTCCCCACTATAAAGCTCAGGGAATATAATATACACCTGTTTATATGGGATCTGTGCTCATTCTCCTATTATCTACATATATTACATGTTCATTCCCCACTATAAAGCTCAGGGAATATATATACACCTGTTTATATGGGATCTGTACTCATTCTCCTATTATCTACATATATTACATGTTCATTCCCCACCTATAAAGCTCAGGGAATATGATATACACCTGTTTATATGGGATCTGTGCTCATTCCCTATTATCTACATATATTACATTTCATTCTCCACCTATAAAGCTCAGGGAATATGATATACACCTGTTTATATGGATATGTGTTCATTCTCCTATTATCTACATATATTTCATTTTCATTCCCCACTTAAAAAGGTCAGGTATATAATATCCCGTTATATGGGATGTGTTCATTCTCCTATTATCTGCATATATTTTCTTGTTCATTCCCAACTATAAAGCTCAGGGAATATAATATACTCCTGTTTTTTTGGGGATCTTTTTTCATTCTCCTATTATTTTAAAAATATTTCATGTTCATTTCCCACCTAAAAAGCTCGGGGAATATAACATACACCTGTAAATTTTGAGTTTCATTCTCCTATTATCTGCATATATTTCTGTTATTCCTCAACTATAAAAGCTCAGGAATATAATATACTCCTGTTTATATGGGATATGTGTTCATTCTCCTATTATCTACAATTATTACATGTTCATTCCCTACCTATAAAGCTCAGGGAATATAATATATTTCCGTTTATATGGGATATGTGTTCATTGTCCTATTTCTGCATATTTTTAGATTTTCCCATTCCCCACCTATAAAGCTCAGGAATATAATATACTCCTGTTTATATGGGTATGTGTTCATTCTCCTTATTTCTCATATATTTATGTTCATTCCCCAACTATAAAGCTCAGGGAATAAAATTTATACCCCTGTTTATATGGGTTTGGGGTTCATTCTCCTTTTATCTACATATATTACATGTTCATTCCCCACCTAAAAAGCTCAGGGAATATAAATCACATGTTTATATGGGATATGTGTTCTTTCCCCTTTTATCTGCATTTTTCATTTTCATTCCCCACCTAAAAGCCAGGAATTATAACTCCTGTTTATAGGATGTTCATTCTCCTATTTTACATATATTCATGTTCATTCCCACCTAAAAAACTCAGGGAATATAATATACAATGTTTATAGGGGATATGTGTTCTTTCTCCTATTATCTGCATATATTTCATGTTCATTCCCACCTAAAAAGCTCAGGGATATAATATACTCCTGTTTATATGGGATGTGTTCATTCTCCTATTATCTACATATATTTCATCTTCATTCCCCACCTATAAAGCTCGGGGAATATAATATACACCTGTTTATATGGGATATGTGTTCATTCTCCTATTATATAAAATATATTCCATGTTCATTCCCCACCTATAAAGCTCAGGGAATATAATATACTCCTGTTTATATGGATATGTGTTCAATCTCCTATTTACTACATATATTCCATCTTCATTCCCACCTATAAAGCTCAGGGAATATAATTTTCCCTGTTTATATGGGATATGTGTTCATTCCCCTATTATCTACATATATCCATTTCATTCCACACCTATAAAGCTCAGGGAATATATAATACACCTGTTTATATGGGATATGTGTTCATGCCCCTATTCTACATAATTACATCTTCATTCCCCACCTAAAAAAGCCGGGGGGGGGGGGGGGCTTTCCCTCTTTATCAAATATTTCTTTCATCCCCAACATAAAGCTCGGGGATATAATATACACCTGTTTAAGGGTTTGTGTCATTCTCCTTTTTCCCATATATTCATTTTCTTTTCCCCTATAAAGGTCAGGGAATATAATATACACCTGTTTATATGGGATTGTTCATTCCCCTATTATCTACATATATTTCATTTATTCCCCACTATAAAGCTCAGGGAAAAATATACACCTTTATATGGGTTTGTGCATTCCCAAATTATCTCATATATTTCAGTTCACCCCACCTATAAAGCTCAGGGAATATAATATACCCCTGTTTATTTTGGGATATTGTCATTTCCTCTTTATCTCATATATTATGTTTTTTCCCCCAATATAAAGCTCAGGGAATTTAATATACTCCCGTTTATTGGGATGTGTCATTCTCCTTTATCTATATAATTTCATGTTATTCCCCAACCCTATAAAGCTCAGGAATATAATATACTCCTGTTTATATGGGATAGTGTTCATTCTCCTATTATCTACATATATTCCATGTTCTTCCCACCTATAAACTCAGGGAATAAATACCCTTTTATATGGGATTGTTCTTTCCCTCTATTATCTATAATATATTCATTTATTTCCCCCCTATAAAGCTCAGGAATAAAAATTACTCGTTTTAAGGGATGTGTTCATTCTCCTATTATCTACATTTTTTCATGTTCATTTCCCCCCCTTATAAAGTCAGGGAATATAATATCACCTGTTTATATGGGATGTGTTTCATTCTCCTATTTCTCATATTTTTCTTGTTCTTTCCCCCAAACTATAAAGCTCAGGGAATATAAATACACCTTTTATATGGGATTTTATTCCCCTTTTAAATTACAAATTTTTCAGTTTTTTCCCCCCTATAAAGCTCGGGAATAAAAACCCCTAAAATATTCGGTTCTTCCCTTTATTCTATTTTCATTTTCTTCCCAAAATAAACCCAGGGAAATAAAACCCGTTTTTGGGATTTTTCTTTCCCTTTTCACAATACTTTTTTTCCTCCAAAAGTAAAATAAGGGGGAAAAAGTTTCACCATTATTCCATTTTATTTTTCCCCCACCAAAAAGCCGGGGAAAAAAAAACCCTTTTTGGGGGATTTTTTCTTCCCCTATTATCCTATATTTCATTTTTCCCCAACCTAAAAATCGGGGAATATAAATCCCGTTTTAATGTGTTCATTCTCTATTTTTAAAATAATTAATGTTCTTCCCCCCATAAAAGGTCGGGGAATAAATTACCCGTTTAGGGTAGTCATTCCCTATTTCAAATATTCATGTTCTTCCCCAAACATAAGTCGGGGAATATAAAACCCTTTTAAAGGGGGGATGTGTTTTCCCCATTTCTCTTATTTTGTTCTTCCCCCCCTATAAAGCTCAGGGAAATAAAACCCCTTTTTTTGGGGATTTTTCATTCCCTATTTACATATATTTCATTTCACCCAACATAAAGTCGGGGAAAAATTATACCCGTTTAAGGGTTTGGTTCTTTCTCCAATTACTTTTTTTCATTTCTTCCCCCCCTTTAAAGCCGGGGAAATAAATCACTTTTTTTGGGGATGTTTCTTTCCCCTTTTAAAACATATTTCCATTTCTTCCCCACCTTAAAGCTGGGAAAAAAAAACACCTGTTTAAGGAAGTTTCATTCCCTTTTAAAACATTTTTCCCATGTTTTCCCCCCTAAAAAGCCGGGGGGTAAAACCCTTTTTAAAGGGGATTTCCTTCCCTATTATCGCATATATTTCATTTTCTTCCCCCAAACAAAAAAAGCCGGGAAAATTAAAAAACCCTTTTTTAAAATATGGCCATTCCTTTATCAAAAAAACGTTCCCCCCCAAACTATAA
>JARQOD010007466.1:0-39112 GCA_033576555.1 Oophaga sylvatica | reverse complement strand
CACAAGTGAGGGTTCTGTGACCCCTCCTCAAGGCGGGGTACTGTTGTGAATGTGCTAGAGATGGTTTCTGAGCAGAGGCCCCCTCTGGTGGTTACAGACAGTAATGAACCTTTCAGTGAGGAATGGCAATCTGGGTTCACTGACTGGACTGATATAAGGGAGGTTCCCTCCCATGATGGTCGCCAGTGATCAATTGTTCTTGTCTCAATTGTGGTTCCTGGTTCATTTGGAAGTTTGCTGGAGTCTTGCCTGCACCTGCTGCTTTCAGATAAGATATTTTCTGCTTTTCTTTTTGTGCTTGCTTTTTGTATAGTTTTCTGCACTTTTGTGGAGGTCAGCCGGGTCCCCTTCTGGGGCCTGTGCTCCTCTCAATTTATCTGTAGCCACTGTTATTTGTTCATTTGCTTTTTCCTGTTTTTTCAGTGGCTGCGGCTTTGTTTTGTTACACCAGAGATCTGATTTAGGTGGTAGAGATTGTGTGATCTCAGGTTTTTTGGCAATCAGAAGTGCTGTTTTTTTTTAGGGTTTTTGTTGGATTGCAGTCAGAATTCTTTCCTGTACTTTTCTGTCTAGACAGATTGGGCCCCAACGTTTGCTCATTCTATTTTCTGTCTGTGTCCGTGCTATCTTCTTGTCTAACCGCCATTACATGTTTGGGGACTTCCTATTTTCTTTGGGGGATCTGCTCCTGGGCAGATAGCTTTCATCTTTCTGCCTTTAGGTGTAGTTATTTCTCAGGCTGTGACGAGGCATCTAGGATCAACGTAGGAACGCTCCACGGCTACCTCTAGTTGTGTGGTTAGTTCAGGTTACTGCAATCCAATAGGTTCCAGCCTCTCTGGTGTATTAACATTTTTGCTTTTTCTCCTCAGCTACCTAAACATAACAGGTCGGCCAGTCTTGCACTGCTGCAATCTTTTCTCGAGACGGACGTACACCTGTGAAGACCACATGACCCAGGTACTCAATTTGGGTGTGAAACAGGTGACATTTGGATGGTTTCACTCGAAGCCCATGCTTCTGTAGCCAGCTGAGTACTTGCTTCAGACGCTGTAAGTGTTCTTTGAAAGTGGGGGCAAATACAATTGTCATCCAGGTAGATGAGAGTGGCTTCAAAGTTCAGATCCCCCAAGCACCTCTCCATGAGTCGTTGAAAAGTACCGGGAGCATTAGCCAATCCAAACGGCATTCTGTTGAACTTGTATAGGCCCATAGATAGTATAAAGGCCGTCTTTGCTCGATCATGTACGGACATTGGCACTTGCCAGTACCCACTAGCCAGATCTAAGGTGGCGAAGTATCTGGCGTTTCCCAGAGCGGACGATTCTTCAATATGGGGCAGTTGGTACGAATCTCGCACAGTACAGGCGTTTAATTTGCGATAGTCCACACAGAACCGTAGGGTGCCATACTTTTTCCGTATGAGGACGACGGGCACAGCCCACGGGCTCTGACTTTCTCGGATGATACCATTCTGTAGCATTTGGGCTAACATTACTTTTACCTCCTGGTACATTTGCTGGGGAATCTGTCTGTAACGTTCTCTCACAGGTGCAGCGTTACCCGTCGGAATCTCATGGGTGATGGCAGTCGTACAACCGAAATCGTCCTCGTGTCTAGCGAACACTTCCTGATAACACTCCAACACGGTCTTGACTTGTTTCACATGCTGCGGTGTGAACTCTGCCAACTCAGCCCAAGTTTGTTCTAGAATGTGGCGTCCCTTTTTTTGCCTTTTTTGTGATTGAGGTTCGAATACAGGTGTTGTCTTTGCAGCTACAGTCCAGGGGTCTTCCTTTTTTGCCTTTAATTGAATATATAATAATAATAATAATAATAATGACCTGTGATGGTATAAGCTCCTCTGGCATGCCTATTATTTTCCCGATTTCACTTCTGGGGGTAAGAGTCAGAGTGTCTTCCCTTAGGTTCACACACTGCACGGGTATTTTACCTTCACACATGGTAGCTAATGTCCTGGCTATTAAGAACCCCGATGGTAGATTCTCCACAGTCGCTGGTTTCAGTTGAACTTCAACCCCTTCCAACGGGGTACACGCTCGAACAGGTAGTGACAGTACACTTTGACCCGGAGGTAAGTCAAGCTTGGTGGTGGCCGGTATGATCACCTTCCCTAACACCTTTCCTTCACAGGAGACCTCATGTGCCTGGGCCGTCCGGATCAATTGCTGAAATACCTTCCTTTGTGCAGTATGGGGGGCCCCATTGTTTCAGGAATGCATTTGGAGATTCGCTAATCAGAAGACTTCCGAACTCTCTGAGTACATTCATTCCAAGCGTAACGGTATGTCCCTGTACGGGGTCACCCGCAGTCAGCACCACTCCTTTACGGCCCAGGTCTTTGCCGCAGACTTTAATCTGCATCCACGCCACCCCTGCGACTGGTATGGGTAGTTAATTGCCGGCCGTCAACCTTATCACTGGACCCCACTCTGGCCTCACAACTTTTGGAAAGTGTCTTTTAAAATATGTCTCGGGCATCGTGGTTACTTGAGAGCCCGTGTCTACAAGGCAGCGTACAGCCCGTCCATCTATTTCAGCCCATACCAAGGGACTCACTAACACTAAATTGGTGGGACTATCGATAATCCTATCGGGCTGTTCTGGCCAGGCAGCGTCCCCCAGCCTCAGAGCCCTTTAGTTTATCGGGGGATGTTTTGGGTTCCACCCACATTGCGGGCAGAACAGGGCAATATGACCTAATTCACCACAAAGATAGCACGTTAGGGGCTTTCTCCGACGAGGCCCTCTTTCATCCCAAGGTGGCACTGAGGGGGTTTTGTTACCGGGTGTACTTATTGAGGTTACCTTCTTTTTAGTCTCAATCAGATCCTCCCTCATTGATTGGATCGCTTTTCTTAAATCTTCCACCCATCCTAGTTCAGTTCCTTTCACGGTCGCCTCCCCGCTCCGGACCTTCGCCGTCGGGACTGTCACCCCTGTTCCTGTTCGCGTGCCTCACTTCCCACCTCTGCGAAGGTTAAATGTGGTTTCATGCGCAAGCGCTCTCGCAGTGCCTACTTAAGCAATGCGTCTCTCATCCCAGTCACTAATTGGTCACGCAATACCACATCAGTCGGCCCTACTCCCAAGCAGTCTTTTCTGACTATGGCCGTATGGATTTCTTGCAACTCATTCATATATTGGGTCACTGTCTCCCCCTCTCTTTGACCCGATGAAACAGCCGCATGCATAATTCCTCGACGTCTGTGGGATCCCCATGGGTCTCCTCTAGTATCTGCAGTATTTTGTCAAGGGTGTCTCGTTCACGGGAGGGCCGCAACATAACTGAATCTCTTGCCTCCCCGTCTAAGGCCGTCACAGCGACCTCTGCCTGAAAGGCAGGAACAATAGGGTGCATTCTCATCATCCCCTGTATACGCTCAGTCCAGCTCCACAACATGGTGTTATTTCCATTAAACTTCAGGACGTTATTCAATATTGCCCCCAAAGAGATGCTAGATCTAGGACCCTCCCCACACGCTTGGTCTACCATGTCCATATGGCTGAACTGCATCTTGCCGACTACGCCAAGTGTGAGCAGGTAACGGGATGCAGTAACGGACAAGAGGCAGACCAAGGGTTAACAAGGGGTTTAATTTACAGGAGGTTACTCCTCGCAGGGAGATATTTAAATGAGGGGGAGAGTTCTTCCCTAATACAAAGAACACTTCTAAGGCTATGTGCACACGTTCAGGATTTTTCACGGTTTTTTAGTGTTTTTGCGGGGTTTTCCGCTGCAAGAATGCTTAAAAACTGCATGCACTAAGCATCCTATTTTTAGAATGCATTCTGCAATTTTTGTGCACATGCTGCATTTTTTCCGTGAAAAAAACGCATCACGGAAAAAAACGCAGCATGTTCATTCTTTTTCCGGAATCGCGTTGATTCTGCAGCCATAGGAATGCATTGAACCGCATACTTTCTGCATGTGGCTATGCCCACCATGCGGAAAGTAAGCGGTTCAAGTGCTGATGGTATCCAGGGTCTGGAGGAGAGGAGACTCTCCTCCAGGCCCTGGGTACCATATCCCTGTAAAAACGATAATTAAAATAAAAAATTGTGATATTCTCACCTTCCGGCGGCCCCAGCAGCCTTCCCGCTCCTCAGCGACGCTCCAGGCAACTCCCGTTCCCAGGGATGCTTTGCGGCAATGACCCCAGATGACGTAGCGGTCTCACGTGATGCTACGTCATCAGGGGTCATTGTCGCCAGGCATCCCTGGGAACGGGAGTTGCTGGGAGCATCGCGAGGACCAGGAAGGCTGCGGGAGACGCCGGAAGGTGAGAATATGACGATTTTTTATTTTTTTAATTATTTTTAACATTAGATCTCTTTACTATTGATGCAGCATAGGCAGCATCAATAGTAAAAAGTTGGTCACACTTGTCAAACTCTATGCTTGCAAAACCTCTAAAATGCGTATTTCCTGTGGCAGGGAGGTGCGGGATTGCCGTGAAAATTTCCGCGGCAATTCCCGAACATGTGCACATAGCCTAAGGGGGTTTTAACTAATAGGGGAAGATAATGTAATTATGCACTTATCACTTTGAGCTCTAGTCACAGATGTGCCCCTCTATTTAACTGGGGCCACTTGGAATGAGCCACAACGGGGATCTGTTACAGTCCTGTGGAAAATGAGGGAAGCTTTTCTGGCGTTGAGAATGTCCTCTTGTGCTCCTGACGGTGTCTTCTTTTCAATCCTGTTGATGTCGGTGATTGCCCGGGGTTCTAGCATGGGTACTGACCCCAACGGGTGCAGGGAAGAAGGAGGGGTAGACTCTTCCCTCAGCGGTGAGAATCCTTGTACTATCGGGGCCTGGGATATGGTCCTGAAACAGTTCACGGAGGCATGTTCGGTCTGCTGAGTTGTACCATTGAGCACTGGTATCCCTCACACAGACCTTGCCTTCCCCGGTCAATACCGTCAGCTGAGGCAGTTGTGTCAGCGTCGTTGGCTGAGTTCGCAGTCTTGTCAAGGTCCTTGATGTAGGCGGGCACAGCGATATTAGCGGGGACAGCGGTACATGCGTCGGTCAGCTCCTGTCAGCGCGTCCTCTCGTCTCCGTCCCCCCTTAGCTCCGCCCCCTCGCCTCACAGCTGAAATTACCTCACACGACTGACGAGCGCTCAGCGCTCCCGCCTCCACAGTTTGAATTTCTGCGTGCACATTTTCTGTCTGCTTAGCCACGCCCCCTTTTCTCGAGCACATGGAACATCCTGGTACTCTAAGGCCTCTTTCACACTTCAGTCGTTTGGCATCAGTTAAAATCCGCCAAAGGGTGAAAAAAGCAGATCCGCCAGAAAAGTGCAAAAATGGATGCAACGGATCCGATTTTAAGGCGAATCCGTTGTGAACTTTTGAACCTGGAAAATGTATTGTACGCATGTCTGGCACGGAGGAGAGAGAGAGACTTCAGAACGGGTTTTCACTAGTTTCTGCCGAAAATAACGCATCCACTGTCGGATTCGGCCAAAAACGGATGAAGACGGATCCGCAACTCATAGGCGCCCATTATACAAAACGGCGGACGCGGCGGATCCGTCATAGTCCATCATTTTGACGCACACAAAAAACGTTGCATTGTACTTTTCTAAAAAAGGCGGACGCCAAATTTATGACGGATCCGTCAAAAAACGGATCAAACGGACGACCATCCGTCAAAATCTATGACTAATGCAAGTCAAAGTGAAAAAGCGGATCCACCAAAAAAAATGGCGGATCCGTTTTTTTGACGCTTTGACAGATTTTGACTGACGTCGCACAACTGAAGTGTGAAAGAGACCGAAGCGCTCCCCCTGTAACTGAAGTGACAGACCCAATGGTTCTGGGCCCGTTACGGATGAGACAAGCCTGGCTTGCTTCTTCTCCTTACGCTATAATGTCACAGTCATATGCACTGGCCTTTAATACTATAATGTCACAGTCATGTGGACTGGTCTGTAATACTATAACGTCACAGTCATATGGACTGGTCTGTAATACTATAATGTCACAGTCATGTGGACTGGTCTGTAATACTATAATGTCACAGTCATATGGACTGGTCTGTAATACTATAATGTCAGTCATGTGAACTGGTCTGTAATACTATAATTCCACAGTCATGTGGACTGGTCTGTAATACTATAATGTCACAGTCATATAGACTGGTCTGTAATACTATAATGTCACAGTCATGTGGACTGGTCTGTAATACTATAATGTCACAGTCATATGGACTGGTCTGTAATACTATAATTCCACAGTCATATGGACTGGTCTGTAATACTATAATGTCACAGTCAGGGCCGGCGTCACCACCCGGCATACCCGGGCAAGTGCCGGGGCCCTGAGCAGGCGGGGGGGCCCACTCGCCGTCGGGCACCCCAGCGCCCATTAGCGGATGAGAGCGGTACCAGCGCTGCCACTGGGCCCCCCCTGCTTGCTCAGAGCCCCGGCAGCAGCCGGAGCAATACTTACCTCTCCCCGTGCCTCCGCTGCCGCAGCTCAGGGGGCGCCTACGCTTCCTCTCACAGCAGCGCCGCTGAATGACGTCATCATTCAGCGGCCGGCTGTGGCAGAGAGAGCGCGGACGCCAGACAAGTGAGATGTGAGGTGTGTGTGTGTGTATGTAGTGCGGTGCTTTGTGTGTGTGTATGTGAGAGAGTGCTGTGGTGCTGTATGTGTGATGGTGGTGGGGGAGGCAGTGATAATGATGATGGGGAGGCAATGATGATAGGGAGGCGATGATGATGGGGAGGCAATGATGATGATGATGGTGAAGCAATGATGATGATGGGGAGGCAATGATGATGATGATGGGGAGACAATGATGATAATGATGGGGAGTCTTTCCACAGCGCCCTTTCCTGAGCTGTAACAGCGCAGAACGCAGCACAGTGCAGAGGAGAGCTCCATATTTTGTATGGAGCATTATATGGGGACCAGTATCCTGTATGGAGCATTATTTGGGGTCCAATATTCTTTCTGGAGCATTATATTTGGCCCATAATACTGTATGGAGAACTATGTGGTGCCCATAATATTGTATGGAGGACTGTACTGTCCAGTCTGTACTGTGCGCTGCGAGGATTTGGCGGTTTCTGAGCTATTGTAGAATTTACAATAGATATCACTCATGTAATGGAAGAAGTGAAGTGTTTGGCATTGTACTATACCCATATTTCTCTGCAGTATCTGTGCATCATGAATCGTGGTCTGTGTTAAAGGGGCCCACTGAGACTCTTTCGCCCGGGGCCCATAAAAACCTGGAGCCGGCCCTGGTCACAGTCATATGGACTGGTCTGTAATACTATAATTCCACAGTCATGTGGACTGGTCTGTAATACTATAATGTCACAATCATATGGACTGGTCTGCAATACTATAATTCCACAGTCATGTGGACTGGTCTGTAATACTATAATGTCACAGTCATATGGACTGGTCTGTAATGCTATAATGTCAGTCATATGGACTGGTCTGTAATACTATAATGTCACAGTCATATGAACTGGTCTGTAATACTATAATGTAGACACAGAGCCATATAGACTGGCCTGTAATAATATAATGTAGAAATAGAGCCATATAGACTGGCCTGTAATAATATAATGTAGACACAGAGCCATATAGACTGGCCTGTAATAATACAGGATAATGTAGACACAGAGCCATATAGACTGGCCTGTAATAATATATAGTGCCTTTCGAAAGTATTCAGCCCCTGGAACTTTTCAACCTTTTCCCACATATCATGCTTCAAACATAAAGATACCAAATGTTAATTTTTGGTGAAGAATCAACAAGTGAGACACAATTGTGAAGTTGAACGAAATTTATTGGTTATTTTAAATTTTTGTGGAAATTCAAAAACTGAAAAGTGGGGCGTGCAATATTATTCGGCCCCTTTACTTTCAGGCTAAGTGCACACATCAGGAATGTTTGCAGAATATTCCTGAGCAAAACCGGACTTTTTTCACGGTAAAAACGCACGGTTTTTTGCGCGGATTTTACCGCGATTTTTTCCTGAACTTTCTAGGTCAATAATATAGCGGGAAAAACGCTAGAATTCCGCTAAATTAATGAACATGTTGGTTCTTTTTCCGAGATTCGTTTTTTTTGCGGAAAAAAACGCACCATGTGCACAAAAATTGCGGAATTCATTCTAAATGATAGGATGCTTAATTCATGCGTTTTTGACGCGTTTTTTCCCGCGAAAAAAACGCAAATAATCCTGAACGTGTGCACATAGCCTCAGTGCAGCAAACTCACTCCAGAAGTTCATTGTGGATCTCTGAATGATCCAATATTGTCCTAAATGACTAAGGATGATAAATATAATCCACCTGTGTGTAATAAAGTCTCCGTATAAATGCACCTGCTCTGTGATAGTCTCAGGGTTCTGTTTGAAGCACAGAGAGCATCATGAACACAAAGGAACACAACAGGCAGGTCCGTGATACTGTTGTGGAGAAGTTTAAATCCGGATTTGGATACAAAATGATTTCCAAAACTTTAAACATCCCAAGGAGAGCTGTGCAATCGATCATATTGAAATGGAAGGAGTATCATACCACTACAAATCTACCAAGACCCGGCCGTCCCTCTAAACTTTCATCTCAAACAAGGAGAAGACTGATCAGAGATGCAGCCAAGAGGCCCATGATCACTCTGGATGAACTGCAGAGATCTACAGCAGAGGTGGGACAGTCTGTCCATAGGACAACAATCAGTCATACACTGCACAAATCTGGCCTTTATGGAAGAGTGGCATGAAGAAAGCCATTTCTCAAAGATATCCATAAAAAGTGTTGTTTAAAGTTTGCAACAAGCCACCTGGGAGACACACCAAACATATGGAAGAAGGTGCTTTGGTCAGCTGAAACCAAAATCGAACTTTTTGGCAACAATGCCAAACGATATGTTTGGCATAAATTCAACACAGCTCATCACCCTAAACACACCATCCCCACTGTCAAACATGGTGGTGGCAGCATCATGGTTTGTGCCAGCTTTTCTTCAGCAGGGACAGGTAAGGCCTCTTTCACACATCCGGCGGGCGCCTGGCGGCGCCCCCGGCATTTTGCCGCAGCGCCGCATGTGAAAAGCTTTCACACTTCCGGCGCCCAAAATGCTGTTTTTTGCCGGATGGTTTCTGATGCTTGGAAAAATAAGAGACCATCCGGCAAAAAAAAAAACGTTACATGCAGCGTTTTGTCCGGCCGCCGCAATGTACATTTGCGCCGCATCCGGACAAAACCGCATGCAACGCATTGACATGCGGCGCCATCCGGCGCTAATGCATGTCAATGCGAAAAAAGCCGCATGCGGCGCATCAGATTTTCAGATGCGGCGTTGCGGGAAAATGCTGGGGGCGCCGCAAGGCGCCCGCCGGATGTGTGAAAGAGGCCTAAGCTGGTTCAAATTGATGGGAAGATGGATGAAGCCAAATACAGGACCATTCTTGAAGAAAACCTGTTGGAGTCTGCAAAAGACCTGAGACTGGGACGGAGATTTGTCTTCCAACAAGACAATGATCCCAAACATAAAGCAAAATCTACAGTGGAATGGTTCACAAATAAACGTATCCAGGTGTTAGAATGGCCAAGTTAATGTCCAGACCTGAATCCAATCGAGAATCTGTGGAAAGAGCTGAAAACTGCTGTTCACAAACGATCTCCATCCAACCTCACTGAGCTAGAGCTGTTTGCCAAGGAAGAATGGGCAAGAATTTCAGTCTCTCGATGTACAAAACTGATAGAGACATACCCCAAGCGACTTGCTGCTGTAATCGCAGCAAAAGGTGGCGCAACAAAGTATTAAGTTAAAGGGGCCGAATAATTTTGCACGCCTCACTTTTCAGTTTTTGTATTTCCTCAAAAATTTAAAAAAAACAATAAATTTCGTTCAATTTCACAATTGTGTCCCACTTGTTGAAAAGTTCCAGGGGGCCGAATACTTTAACAAGGCACTGTAATGTAGATACCGAGCCATATAGACTGGCCTGTAATATAATGTAGATACCGAGCCATATAATAATAATAATTTTATCTCTATAGCGCCAACATATTCCGCAGCACTTTACATTATAGAGGGGACTTGTACAGATAATAGACATTACAGCATAACAATAAACACAGATCAAAGTAGGTACCAAGAGGAATGAGGGCCCTGCTCGCAAGCTTACAATCTATGAGGAAAAAGGGGAGACACAAAAGGTGGATGGTAACAATTGCTTTCAGTGTTCGGACCAGCCATAGTGTAAGAATCGGGTGTTCATGTAATTCTGCATGAACCAGTTAACAGCCAATGTATGTAACAGTACAGACACAGAGGAGTCATATAGACTGGCCTGTAAATAATATAATGTACGTAGATACCGAGCCATATAGACTGGCCTGTAAATAATATAACGTAGAAATAGAGCCATATAGACTGGCCTGTAATATTATAATGATATAATGAGTGCACAGAGTTATATATGGACTGGACTATAATATTATAATGTAGAAACAAAGCCATATTTGTATGATATTTGAACTTGTGGGTCTTTTTTGTTACATGCAGGTAATAAATATTTGTATTGCTGCATGCAGGTAATGTGACTGGCATTAGAGACAAGTAACTGCCACCATAATAGAATTATCTAGACATCAATGGCCAGTCATAGACGTGTTAGTAATAAACTGAGGAGAGCTCCACCAGGTAGAAATCCACGGTCCTCTCTAGAACACATTAGTCAGGGGTAAGATATATGTGCAGCTGCCCAGGGGTCAGGAGGCAAGAGGGCCATTTCTGCCTCCAATGTAGGTGGAGTTGTGCGTTATGATGAGCAACTGGACTGCAAAGCGCCAATATATTGTTCTTGCACAGGGACCTACAGTTATTAGCACATATACAACTACCATACATTACTCTGATAAAATAACTCCTCACTGGAGAGTGGTAGCCATATTGCTCTCTCTTTGGTGTTGACCGTGCGTCAATACTCATTGGCAGTACTTCATGTGAATGCCACATTGAGATCTACACCTGAGCACCCCAGCTAGCTCTGCTGAGCACATTCTGGCTGCTTCCTGAGCTAACAGCAAGGCAAGGCAATTGTTCAGTAGGTGTCAGCATGGCTCCCGAGAGATACTTAATAAGTATTATATATAATTTATAAGTATAGTATATAATAAGCCTATAGCACCCCCCAGAGTCTGAAAATTTCCAGGGTCTCAGCTACTGCGGGTAGCTAAGACTCTGGAAAACATGATCAGGGACGGATTTTTCAGTTCCCGATCACGTGATCGTCATTATTCAATGAATAATGGCGATCAAGTACAAAAAATAAAGCATTCCCACTCCTAAAATCATTTCTTTCTCATCTGTCATGATATACATGTCAGATGAGAGAGAAATGATGTCCACAAGCCCCCTCCCCAGTACCTCTGCCATCCCCAGGTTCCTATTTTACCGTCCCCTGGCCCTCTGCCTCCTCTTTATGAAAAAAATGTTAGGCGCATGCGCAATGCGCCTGCCAAGATCTGCCGACAGGTGCCCGGCAACAGCAGGTATTTTTCCCATTGGTTCCTGTTGATCACTGTGATAGACCCTATCATAGTGATTAAAAGCCAATAATTATTATATCATCCTCTCTGTGTCACTCCCGTAGTCAGATTTTTTTTTATTTTTAGATTTTTCATTCTTTGTTGTTAAAGTTAGGGTTGTGCTTAGGGTTTGGGTTCGGCTTAGGGTTAGTGTTGGGCTTAGGGTTTTTTCAAAAGTTAAAAAAAAATGACAACTAGTGTTGAGCACAAGAACTCGCTACTTGAGTTTACATCGGGTGCTCAAGTGACATGCTTGAGTCTCTTGTTTTACCGCTGTTAGGCAGCCAAAAAAACATGTGGGGTTGCCGACCTTACACGGGCAATCTCTGCATGGTTTTTTTTTTGCAGAGATTGCCCACACGGGCAATCTCTGCATGTTTTTTGGCTATCTAACAGCCACGAAACATGCGGGGCGGGGACTCGAGCATGTCACTCGAACGCCCGCCATTCTTGGTGCATACCAAAGCACCCGATGCAAACTGGCGTAGCGAGCACTTGCGCTCAACAGTAATGATGACATATTTAATACGACGACTTAATGTTATCAAATTCTGTGTTGTCCCTTTGGGTTCAAAATCCTCACTATACTTCTGGATAAAATCCTTGAGGGGTGTAGTTTCCAAAATGGGGTCAGTTGTGGGGATTTTCTGCTGTTTGACCTGTCGCCAACAATCTATTTATTTCAGCCAATTTGTGTTACAAAATTCAAATATTGCTCCTTCCGCTCCAAGCCCTGCCGTTTGTTCAAACAGAACTTTTTGACTACATATGGGTTATTTCCATACTCGTAAGAAAGTGGGTAACAAACTGTGGGGTTCACTTTTTGATGTTACCTTTTGAAAAAGTGAGAAATTTAGGGCTAAGGCAAGATATTAGAGATAAAATTTATTTTTTTCATTCCAATTTGCATTAATTCTTTTGTAGCAACTGAAGGGTTAAAAAAATTCCCAACAACAGTTTTAATGTATTTCAGGGGTGCAGTTTTTAAAATGGTATCACTTTTGGGGAGTTTCCAATATATACAGTCATGGCCAAAAGTTTTGAGAATGACACAAATATTATATTTTCACATGATCTGCTGCCCTCTGGTTTTTATGTGTGTTTGACAGATGTTTTTATCACAGACAGAAATATAATAATTGCAAACATATGAGTAACAAAAGCTTATATTGACAGTGAGAATGAGTTAATGCAGCAAGTCAATATTTGCAGTGTTGACCCTTCTTCTTCAGGACCTCTGCAATTCTCCCTGGCATGTTCTCAATCAACTTCTGGACCTAATCCTGACTGATAGCAGTCCATTCTTGCACAATCAATGCTTTCATTTTGTCAGAATTTTTAGGTTTTTGTTTGTCCACCCGTCTCTTGATGATTGACCACAAGTTCTCAATGGGATTAAGATCTGGGGAGTTTCCAGGCCATGGACCCAAAATCTCTATGTTTTGTTCCCTGAGCCATTTAGTTATCTCCTTTACTTTATGGCAAGGTGCTCCATCATGCCGGAAAAGGCATTGTTGATCGCCAAACTGCTCTTGGAGGGTTGGGAGAAGTTGCTCTTGGAGGACATTCTGGTACCATTCTTTATTCATGGTTGTGTTTTTAGGCAAGACTGTGAGAGAGCCGATTCCCTTGACTGAGAAGCAACCCCACACATGAATGGTTTCAGGATGCTTAACAGTTGGCATGAGACAAGACTGGTGGTAGCGCTCACCTTGTCTTCTCCGAATGAGGCGTTTTCCTGATGTCCCAAACAATCGAAAAGGGGATTCATCAGAGAAAATAACTTTACCCCAGTCCTCAGCAGTCTACTGCCTGTACCTTTTGCAGAATATCAGTCCGTCCATGATGTTTTTTCTGGAGAGAAGTGGCTTCTTTGCTGCCCTCCTTGAGACCAGGCCTTGCTCCAAGAGTCTCCGCCTCACAGTGCGTGCAGATGCACTCACACCTGCCTGCTGCCATTCCTGAGCATGCTCTGCACTGCTGGTAGCCGATCCCACAGCTGAAACACTTTTAAGAGACAGTCCTGGCGCTTGCTGGTCTTTCTTGGGCGCCCTGAAGCCTTTTTGGCAACATTGGAACCTCTCTCCTTGAAGTTCTTGATGATGCGACAGATTGTTGACTGAGGTGCAATCTTTCTAGCTGCGATACTCTTCCCTGTTAGGCCATTTTTGTGCATTGCAATGATGAGTGCACGTGTTTCTTTAGAGATAACCATGGTTAACAGAAGAGAAACAATGATGCCAAGCACCAGCCTCCTTTTAAAGTGTCCAGTGGTGTCATTCTTACTTAATCATGACAGATTGATCTCCAGCCATGTCCTCATCAACACCCACACCTGTGTTAATGGAGCAATAACTGAAAAGAGGTTAGCTGGTCCTTTTAAGGCATGGCTGCAATGATGTTGAAATGTGTTTTGGGGGATAAAGTTCATTTTCTAGCCAAATATTGACTTTGCAAGTAATTGCTGTTAAGCTGATCACTCTTTATAACATTCTGGAGTATATGTAAATTGCCATTAGAAAAAGTGAAGCAGTAGACTTTGTAAAAATTAATATTTGTGCCATTCTCAAAACTTTTGGCCATGACTGTAGGCACCTCAAAGACCACTCTCCCAAATGGGACATGGCACCCGCAAACCATAACAGTAAAATTTGCACCATAATATTGCGCTCCTTCCCTTCTGAGTTTTGCACTGTGCCTCGAAAGTAGTTCCCAATTACATGTAGTGTATTTGTGCACTCGGGAGAAATTGCACAACAAGCTGAGAGGTTCATTTTTTCCTATTAGCCCTTATAAAAATTTGGGACAAAAATAACATTTTAGCTGTAAAAAAGTAATTATTCTTTTTTCACCACCCAATGGTAGAACTTTCTGTGAGGCACATGTGGTGTCAACATACTCACTGCACCCCTATATGAATTAATTGAGAGTTGTAGTTTGTAAAATTACATTACTTAAGGGGTATTTCTGCTGTTCAAACCATTCCAGCAAAATCTGAACTCCAATACGGCCCTTCTTCCCTTCTGAGCTTTGCACTGTGCTTCAAAACTATTTTCGACCACATATAGGGAATCGGTATACTCAGGAGAAATTGCACAACAAATTGTATGGTCCACTTTTTCCCGATACACTTGTGAAAATGAAAAATTTGAGTCAAAACCAACATTTTTAAGGGAATTTTTTTTCATTTTCACAGTTCAACGTAATGTCTGTGAAGCACCTGTGGGTTCAAGGTGCTCACCACACATCTAGGTACATTCCTTGAGGGGTCTAGTTTCCAAAATCGTGTCATTGTGGGGGGTTTCCATTGTTTAGGCACATTAGGGGTTCTCCAAATGCGACCTGCTATGATTCCAGCAAATTTTGCGGTCAAATGGCGCTCCTTCCCTTCTGAACCCTGACATGCACATGCAACGGGGGCCAGGGCGGTAGTTGCGGCTAACGGTGGCAGTTCTGGCACACCCTGGCTCCCCGTCACATTAACACATTGCAGTCCACTCACTTGTAGGTCGGGGTCCATTCTGCATGGCCGGGGGTACTTTTCTTTCAACATCACGCAATGATAGTCAGAGTCCAAGTTCATTTTCAGCAAGACAACTTTACTCAGCTCGTCCAATTTAGTCACCGAAACAGCACAAGATTCCTCGCAGAATATAATCATTCCGTTCCCTGTACTGTCCCTCACTCCTCCAGGAATATCCCATTTTTGTACCGTGTCCACCAATACCGCAGCTTCCTGACTGGTCAGACTAACCCGCTTCAGGAATTCCTCACCCGCATCCCTCTCCGAAGTTGAATGATGACGCTTCCCATCCTTTCCAGGCCATAGGCCTCTGACGTTAAGGGTTGTTCCCATGAAGTTAGCTGCTACCATCCTTATGCTGCCCTGATATTCATCCACCACCATGTGACTGTCAGCTCTTAGGCCCTGGACCGCTGGGCTCCTTGGCTTAAACGTTCCCCAGACACGACTGTACTGTCTTGTCTCCCGGCTCTTACTAACTAATTCCAGGAAGCTCCCCAACTACTCTTCCTTAGCCCCTCCTAACTAGACTAATCCTATTGGTCCCACTAATTCCCTATTGTATTTTACTGTGCTCCCCCTACTGGTTTAAGTCCTACATTGCCCCTATATATTCACAACACATAAACATAGGTACAAATCAATACACATTCTAACAACATTACAAGACATATGGGATGTACCCGCTTTACTAGGTATGTGGGCAAGTAGTGCGGGGCATAAATGGACCTCCGTGCACCCCTTAAGCACCTCCCTCCTAAAATATGGTCGTCCCGACCATACAGTGCCAGAACAACATAGCCTTAATATAAAACACACACTTTTCTTTATAAAGCTTTTTTAACCGTAAGAAAAAATCCTTTTGCTCTAAATAAGAGTCAGTTTTTTAGTTTTTTTTTTTAACGTCCACCTCTGACCTTTTGGCCAGCAATATGCTTTGGGCAGGCGCTTGGCTACAGTCCTCCATGATCCAGCACGATCCTCGGGTTGTCCAGCTAGCACTACAAGTTCAATTGGCTCTGGTCTCTTGTTTCCAGGACCCGAGCACGTGCACAGTTCGCATTAGGACTCACCACAGTCCCATCAGCTACAGTCCTTATCACATTGACCTGGCTCACTCATCCGGTCCTCCTGTTTAAGTTCTTCCCCCTCCCTCCTGTGCACAGAGTACGGCCCTTTAATGCATGTGTGCTGCTCTTTCCTAGGAATAAAATTCAGGTTGCACATAACAAACTGAAACACAGTCCTTTGCAGCAGCCACATACCGTCCGTTTTCAGTCCAAGGGCACGTAACCCCTCAGGGTTAAAGTCCTGCAATCCAGCAGGGGAAGCGCAACAGAGCTTGGGGGGGAAACAATGTCCAATGTGAACGTTTAAGTGTGACCGTGCTGGCCACACTGCACTCAACTCCGCACTAGGCTCCGGTGCTACAGGGCTCCTCTACCCACGGGGACGTGGAACAGTCCCTTTCTTCAACAATAAGTGCAACAAGCAAAACTCTCCTTTAAAGGGGGTCAATTTCAATCATTGTCCCAGCGGCACACGTCCCGTGCCACTCTGTCCTACACTGGACTCCGCGCCCATGCTCCAGCAGGTGACAGTAGTCCCAGGTTGTCCTCCGGGCGCAACACGGCAATTGCCACAGCAAAATGCCCCTGGGGGTCCATCCTCCTTGAGAAAGGTGACTCGATCTCCTTCCCTCAGGGGCCCCTGAAATTTAACTGAACTGGCATTCACATACACCTTGTCCTTGGTGTAGTTCTCACAGATAAAGCCATACCGTAAGATGGGCTGGTATTCACCAACAACCCGCTGGTCCACCATCCTGCCATTGTGTTCCCTCATGGTCAGCGCAGTTCCACCCAGATCTCTCTCCCTTCTTCCCTTCGATCACCTCCGCTATCCACGTTGCCTGCGCTGGGGATGGGAAGGGACCCTCTCCTTCCTGTATCGGGTTGATGGACCAAGGGACGGAATGTCTGAGAACACGGGCCTGCGCTCCGGGGTTTGGGACCGAGTTCCACTCACCGCCTGGTCGTCGTCCCGCTCCCGCTGCTCTGGCATTCCAGCCGTGATTACTCCGCAACCGTCTGACTCTTCCAGCACAGCTGCCGCGCCCTCCGGCTCAAGCACCTCCAGTTCCGTCCCCTCCGGCTCCTCTGGGGCAGCTTCTCCCGATTTACATTCCTCCAGTACGCGATGACATTCTGGTTCCAGCAGCCGCCAGTACTGCTCTCCAGCGTACAACGGGAACCTGTCGAGTTGATACTCATCCCCAATGTCTTATGCTCTCCACTGCCTTCCGGACCGGGTCCTTTCCTCTGCCACCACTTCCACTCTATGCAGCCATCACCGCCACAATAACGGGTACAGGAAAGTGCCATCAGAGCCGTCCCTCACATTGGCGCCACGCAGCTGCACACAAGGTTTTCTCCTTCCGGGCCCCACCTGTTCCAGGGTGGAGCTCCTTCCGGTTGCTCCATCCGTTCAGCATGGGACTCCGCCTGCTCCTCAGGAATCTCTGCAAGGGACCAGGCTTCCTTTTCTTCCGTCGCGCCCGCCGTGGGCGGGCACTGCTCACCAAGGGATGCATTTCAAATTCGGGCCACTGTCTCTGCCAGACGGAGTTTAGCACCATTTTCAGGTTAGGACGCCCATGAGGGATGGAGCTGGAGTTGTCCTCAACATCCACGCCATTTTCCGCCATACTAAGGGTATCTCCACCTTCTGAGCATGACGTATCCGGATCCTGCTGTACTACGGCAAGTGCAACGGGGGTCAGGACGGTAGTCGTGACTAACTTTGGCAGTTCTGGCACAACCTGGCTCCCTGTCACATCTGACTGGTCAGACTAACCCGCTTCAGGAGTTCACTACCCGCTTCCCTCTCCGAAGGCGAAGTTGAAGGATGACGCTACCCATCCTTTCCAGGCCATAGGCCTCTGACGTTAAGGGTTGTTCCCACGAAGTTAGCTGCTACCATCCTTATGCTGCCCTGATATTCCTTCACCACCGTGTGACTGTCAGCTCTTAGGCCCTGGACCACTGGGCTCCTTGGCTTAAATGTTCCCCAGAGACGACTGTACTGTCCTGTCTCCCGGCTCTTACTAACTCCAGGAAGCTCCCCAACTACTCTTTCTTAGCCCTCCTAACTAGCCTAATCCAATCGGTCCCACTAATTCCCTATTCTATTCTACTGTGCTCCCCCTACTGGTCTAAGTCCTACACTGTCCCTATATATTCACAACACATAAACATGCAATACACATTATAACAACATTACAAGACATATGGGATGTACCCACTTTACCAGGAACGCAGGCAAGGAGTGCGGGGCATAAACGGACCTCCGTGCACCCCTTACACACACAAACAGCAGTTTTCCCTCACATATCATATCGAGTCGACGTAGTCAGGAGAAATTGTACAAGAAATTGTATGGTCCATTTTCTCCTGTTAGCCTTGTGAAAATACAAAATTTGGTGCTAAAAGAACATTTTTGTGGGGAAAATTAGTTTTTTTATTTTCACGGTTCTACGTTATAAATTTCTGTGACGCGCCTTGGTGTTCAAGGTATTCACCACACATCTAGATATATTCCTTGAGGGTCTAGTTTCCAAAATGGGGTCACTTGTGAGAGTTTTCCACTGTTTAGGCACATGGCATCTGTTAACTATTCCAGCTACCGTATATACTCGTGTATAATCAGACGAACGAAAAAACTGGGAAAACTTATTGACTCGCGTATAAGCCTAGGGTGGAAAATGCAGCAGCTACTGGTAAATTTCAAAAATAAAAATAGATACCAAAAAAAGTAAAATTAATTGAGACATCAGTAGGTTAAATGTTTTTGAATATCCATATTGAATCAGGAGCCCCATATAATGCTCCATACAGTTCATGATGGCCCCATAAAATGCTCCATACAAAATACACCCCATATAATGCTGCACAAAGGTTAATAATGGCCCCATAATATGCTCCATAGAATAATATGCCCCATATGCTGCTTCATAAAGGTTATGGCCCCATAATATGCTCCATAGATTATTCCCATAGATTATGCCTCATATGCTGCTCAATATATTGTATGCCCCATATGATGCTCCTTAGATTATGCCCCATAAGATGCTCCATACATTATGCCCCCATAAGATGCTCCATAGATTATACCCCATAAGATGCTCCGTAGATTATGCCCCCATAAAATGCTCAATAGATTATACCCCCATAAGATGCTCCATTGATTATTCCCCTCATAAAATGCTCCATAGATTATACCTCCATAAGATGCTCCATAGATTATACCCCCATAAAATGCACCATAAATTATACCCCCATAAAATGCTCCATAGATTATACCCCCATAAAATGCTCCATAGATTATGCCCCCATAAAATGCTCCATAGATTATGCCCCCATAAGATGCTCCATAGATTATACCCCCATAAAATGCTCCATAGATTATACCCCATAAAACCTCCATAGATTATGCCCCCATAAAATGCTCCATAGATTATACCCCATAAGATGCTCCATCGATTATACCCCCATTAGATGCTCCATAGATTATACCCCCATAAAATGCTCCATAGATTATGCCCCCATAAAATGCTCCATAGATTATGCCCCCATAAAATGCTCCATAGATTATTCCCCCATAAAATGCTCCATAGATTATGCCCCATAAAATGCCCCATACATTATATCCCCATAAAATGCCCCATAGAATATACCCCCATAAGATGCTCCATAGCTTATACCCCATAAAATGCCCCATAGATTATACCCCCATAAAATGCCCCATAGATTATGCCCCCATGAGATGCTCCATAGATTATGCCCCATAAAATGCTCCATAGATTATGCCCCCATAAAATGCTCCATAGATTTTGCCCCCATATGATGCTCCACGGGCGGACATACCGCCGGTTCAACCAGTGCGGTTGCATCGGGGCCCAGAGGCTCCAGGGGGCCCCTGCAGGGCGGCTAATAATGAGGGCAATCTGGCTGGTTTCTCCGGGCCGAGCCGAGGCCCCTGGCCAGATTGCCCTCATGTGCGGCGGGCAGGGAACTATCTCAGCAGCTCCGCTGCCTGCAAGAGAAACTAGCAGGAGCGGAGCTGCAAGGATCTGTCCTGCTTCGTGCCCGACGCCCGCGCTTCCTGTCTCTGACACAGAGAGCAGTGCCGCTGGATGACATCATTCAGCGGCTGGCTGTGTCAGAGCGAGGAAGTGCGGGTGCGGTGATGCTGCGGACAGGTGAGAGCTGAGGTGCTGTGTGTGGGTGTGTGTGTGTGTAGATGAGTGGTGGTGTGTGCGTGTAGGTGCAGGAGAGGGGAATGATGGGGAAAAAGCAATGATGGGGAAATTGCAATGATGGGAGATATGGGGAAAAAGCAATGATGGGGAAAAGGCAATGATGGGAGTGATGGGGAAAAAGCAATAATGGGAGTGATGGGGAAGAAGCAATGATGGGAATGATGGAAAAAGCAATGATGGGAAAAGGCAATGATGGGAGTGATGGGGAAAAAGCAATGATGGGGAAAATGCAATGATGGGAGTGATGGGGAAAAAGCAATGATGGGGAAAAGGCAATGATGGGGAAAAGCAATAATGGCGAAAAGGCAATGATGGGGTGATGGGGAAAAAGCAGTGATGGGGAAAAAGCAATGATGGGGAAAAGGCAATGATGAGAGTGATGGGGAAAAAGCAATGATGAGGAAAACGCAATGATGGGGAAAAAGCAATGATGTGGAACAAGGCAATGATGGGGGTGCTGGGGAAAAGGCAATGATGGGGTGATGGGGAAAAGGCAATGATGGGGGTGATGGTGAGAAGGTAATGACGGGGTGATGGAGAAAGCAATGATGGGGTGGTAGGGGAGAAGGCAATGACGGGGTGATGGAGAAGGCAATGATGGGGTGATGAGGAGAAGGCAATGATGGGGAGAAGGCAATGATGGGGTGATGGGGAGAAGGCAATGACGGGGTGATGGGGAGAAGGCAATGATGGGGTGGTAGGGGAGAATGCAATGATGGTGGTGGTGGAAAGGGCAATAATGGGGGTGGTGGGGGGGAGGAAATGATAGAGGTGGTGGAATGGGCAATGATGGGGTGGCGGGGAGAAAGCAAAGATGGTGGGGTAGAAGGCAATGATGGAGGTGGTGAAGAGGGCAATGATGGGGTGGGGAGAGGACAATAATGGGATGTGGGGGGGAGGAGGGCAATGAGGGCTGTGGGGGATTGGGATGGGAAGAAGGGGGACTTAAAATGGCCTTAGGAACAGGGGGAGGTGGAGGAAGACATTATCACTTATGTCTAACACAGTCCCTTAGTATATAGTGTACTCACTAATTCTGTATAACACCAACCTTAGCTACATAGTTTCCTCTTTTATTATGCATAACACCGTGCCTTATTACGTACCATCGTCTCTAGTTATATATGGTGCCGTCCCTTATTATATAGCTTCCTCTGCTGTTATGTATAGTGCTGTCTCTTACATAGTGTATTCTTGTTAATTTTGTTATTAACAGCGCCTTCTTTTATTACATAGTCCCCTCTCTTTTTAGATATAAAATGACTGCTGATCGAGGAGCCGGTGACCAGATTATCAGTCCATCAGCTCCTCCATTAGAAAGGAAGCTTTCCCATGCTCCATCAGCCATCATTGCATTATACAGCTAACAAGACAGGACGGTATGTAATAAAAACAGGGCTCTATATAATCCAATATGTAAGGGACGGTACTGTACATAACAAGAGAGGGCACTGTAAAAGGGACAGCAATATACATAATAAAGGAGACTATGTAATATATATACATGTACAGAATGTGTGTGTGACTATATATATATATATATATATATATATATATATATGTAGCTTTGTCACCATAAAAGGAAGGGGGCCCAGACACATTTCTTGCACAGGGGCCCCAAGCTGTCAGTGTCCGCCCCTGTGATGCTCCATAGATTATGCCCCATATGCTGCTGCCGCTGCTGCAAATAAAAAAAAAATGACATACTCGCTGGGGGCCAGGTGCCGGTGTCCAAAGCAGGCGGGGACACCAGCACGCTATGGGGGACAGGTGCCAGTGTCACCGCTGGCTCAGGCCCCAGCACCTGCTATATTCACCTGTGCCCGGTCCACGCTGCGTACCGCTCCGTCTTTCGGGTCCTTTGTCAGTGACATTCAGGCAGAGGGCGCGGCGCGCACTAACTACATCATCGCGCCCTCTGCCTGAACATCACAGCCAGAGGACGAGGAGGTCAGAGCGGTGAGCAGCGGTGGACCGGGGACAGGTGAATATCGCATATACTTACCCCCTCCTGGCGCGGTCTCTGTAGCCCCGCTTCTCCAACAGTCTCAGGCTCCTTCCTTCAGCGGTCACGTGGTACAACTCATTAAAGTCATGAATATGCGCATATTCATGACTTTAATGAGCGGTACCACGTGACCGCTGAAGATAGGAGCCTGAGACCGTGGGAGAAGCAGGGGGGCTGCAGAGACGCGCCTGGAGGGGTGAGCATGATATGACACCCCGCTCCCCCTCCCCCGCCGACCCCTGGCGTATATGACTTGCATATAAGCCGAGAGGGGGACTTTCAGCCTTAAAAAAAGGGCTGAAAATCTCGGCTTATACGCGAGTTTATACAGTATTTTTTGCGTTCAAAAAGTCAAATGGCGCTCCTTCTCTTCCGAGCCCTGCCATGTGCCCAAATAGTAGTTTTCCCCCACTTATGGGGTATCGGCGTACTCAGAAGAAATTGCACAACAAATTTTGAGGTTCATTTTCTCCTGTTAACCTTGTAAAAATTTTAAAAAAAATTGCTATAGTAAAATTTTTGGAAAAAAAAAGTAACATTTTCATTTTTTCCTTCCACATTCCATTAATTCCTGTGAATCACCTGAAGGGTTAATAAACTCCTTGAATGTGGTTTTGAGGGGTGCATTTTTAGAATGGTGTCACTTTTGGGTGTTTTCTGTCATATAGGCCCCCCAAAGTGACTTCAAATGTGATGTGGTCCCTAAAATAAATGGTTTTGTAAATTTTGCTGAAAAAATGAGAAATCGCTGGTCAAGTTTTAACCGTTATTACTTCCTAACAAAAAAATATGTTTAAAAATGATGCAGACGTAAAGTAGACATGTGGGTAATGTTATTTATTAATAATTTTGTGTGTTATAACTATCTCATTTAAGGGCATAAAAATTTAAAGTTTTGAAATTTCCAAACTTTCAAATTTTTTTGTCAAATGTTATATCCATCTATATAATTGTCTAACTTTTAACTTCGTCTAGAACGGAAATCCTGCGTCGCTGATTGGTTGCGCCCGGCGGGACGCGACCAATCAGCGACAGCCACTTCCGGCCGCGAATTGGCGCAAGATTTCAACCTGGCATGCCACCGCTATCGTCAGGAGATCAGCGGCGCTAACCACTGATCTCCCGGCGACAGGCACAGTCCGGCACGCCACCGCTATCGTCGGTAGATCAGCGGCTGTAGCCGCTGATCTCCCGACGGTAGCCACGGGTCATCTCCACGTACATACTCACCTTCCGTCGCAGCATCGCTGTCCCGGACGGCGCATCTACTTCTATCCTGTGCAATGCTTTCACGTAGTACCGCTCATTATGGTCATGAATATGGACGCGACGCCACTCCTATAGGCGTGGCGTCCATATTCATGACCATAATAAGCGGTACCACGTGACCGCTCCACAGAGGAAGAAGCTGACCACCGGGATAGAGATGTAGGGACATGCAGCGATGGAGCGAGGAGGGTAAGTATGATGGGGGAGGACGAGGGAGCCCAGCGGAGAGTGGGAGCGAAGCCATGTATACAGGGTGGGAGGGGAGCCATGTATATAGGGTGGAAGCAGAGCCATGTATATAGGATGGGAGGGTGGGAGCGGAGCCATGTATACAGGATGGGAGGGTGGGAGCGGAGCCATGTATATAGGATGGGAGGGTGGGAGCGGAGCCATGTATATAGGATGGGAACGGAGCCATGTATATAGGAAGGGAGGGTGGGAGCGGAGCCATGTATATAGGATGAGAGGGTGGGAGCGGAGCCATGTATATAGGATTGGAGGGTGGGAGCTGAGCCATGTATATAGGATTGGAGGGTGGGAGCGGAGCCATGTATATAGGATTGGAGGGTGGGAGCGGAGCCATGTATATAGGATTGGAGGGTGGAGTGGAGCCGTGTATATAGGATTGAAGGGGATGGGAGGGTGGAGTGGAGCCATGTATATAGGATTGGAGGGTGGGAGCAGAGCCATGTATACAGGATAGGAGGGTGGGAGCGGAGCCGTGTATATAGGATGGGAGGGTGGGAGCAGAGCCATGTATATAGGATGGGAGGGTGGAGTGGAGCCATGTATATAGGATGGGAGGGTGGGAGCGGAGCCATGTATACAGGATGGGAGGGTGGGAGCGGAGCCATGTATATAGGATGGGAGGGTGGGAGCGGAGCCATGTATTCAGGATGGGAGGGTGGGAGCGGAGCCATGTTTATAGGATGGGAGGGTGGGAGCGGAGCCATGTGTATAGGATGAGAGGGTGGGAGCGGAGCCATGTATACAGGATGGGAGGGTGGGAGCCATGTATATAGGATGGGAGGTTGGGAGCGTAGCCATGTATATAGGATGGGAACTGAGCCATGTATATAGGATGGGAGGGTGGGAGCGGAGCCATGTATACAGGATGGGAGGATGGGAGCCATGTATATAGGATGGGAGGTTGGGAGCGGAGCCATGTATATAGGGTGGGAGCGGAGCCATGTATATAGGGTGGGAGCGGAGCCATGTATATAGGATGGGAGGGTGGGAGCGGAGCCATGTATACAGGATGGGAGGGTGGGAGCCATGTATATAGGATAGGAGGTTGGGAGCGGAGCCATGTATTAGGGTGGGAGCAGAGCCATGTATATAGGGTGGGAGCGGAGCCATGTATATAGGATGGGAGGGTGGGAGCGGAGCCATGTATACAGGATGGGAGGGTGGGAGCCATGTATATAGGATGGGAGGTTGGGAGCGGAGCCATGTATATAGGATGGGAACGGAGCCATGTATATAGGATGGGAGGGTGGGAGCGGAGCCATGTATATAGCATGGGAGAGTGGGAGCGGAGCCATGTATATAGGATTGGAGGATGGGAGCGGAGCGCAGGTGAATATAGCGTGATTAGAGGGTGGAGTGGAGCCGTGTATATAGGATTGGAGGGTGGGAGCGGAGCCGTGTATATAGGGTGGGAGCGGAGCCATGTATATAGGATGAGAGGGTGGGAGCGGAGCCATGTATATAGGATGGGAGGGTGGAGTGGAGCCATGTATATAGGATGGAAGGGTGGAGTGGAGCCATGTATACAGGATGGGAGGGTGGGAGCGGAGCCATTGTATACAGGATGGGAGGATGGAGTGGAGCCATGTATATCGAATTAGAGGGTGGAATGGAGCGTGTATATAGGATTGGAGGGTGGGAGCGGAGCCATGTATATAGGATGGGAGGGTGGGAGCTGAGCCATGTATATAGGATGGGAGGGTGTGAGCGGAGCCATGTATACAGGATGGGAGGGTGTGAGCGGAGCCATGTATACAAGATGGGATTGTGGGAGCTGAGCCATGTATATAGGATGGGAGGGTGGGAGCGGAGCCATGCATACAAAGGTGGGAGCAGAGCCATGCATAAATAAACTACATATTCTAGAATACCCGATGCGTTAGAATCGGGCCACCATCTAGTATTTTTATAAATATGTGCAAATCATATCTACCAAAATTTAGCACCATGATGAAGTACAATATGTCACGATAAAACAGTCTCAGAATCAGTGGCATACGTTGAAATGTTCCAGAGTTATTACCAAATGAAGTGATATTGGTCAGATTTCAAAAATTCCACTCAGTATCAGCAGATTCTTGACAATAATGTTCAAGAATCAGTGACAAAGTTGAAGTTACGCAGGGGATGGATCTTTCAGCAAGACAATGATCCAAAACACCGCTCCAAATCTACTCAGGCATTCATGCAGAGGAACAATTACAATGTTCTGGAATGGCCATCCCTGTCCCCAGACCTGAATATCATTGAACATCTGTGGGATCATTTGAAGAGGGCTGTCCATGCTCGGCGACCATCAAACTTAACTGAACTGGTATTGTTTTGTAAAGAGGAATGGTCAAAGTGGCGCTAACCACTGATCTCCCGGCGACAGGCACAGTCCGGCACGCCACCGCTATTGTCGGTAGATCAGCGGCTCTAGCCGCTGATCTCCCGACGGTAGCCACGGGTCATCTCCACGTACATACTCACCTTCCGTCGCAGCATCGCTGTCCCGGACGGCACATCTGCTTCTATCCTGTGCAATGCTTTCACGTAGTACCGCTCATTATGGTCATGAATATGGACGCGACGCCACTCCTATAGGCGTGGCGTCCATATTCATGACCATAATAAGCGGTACCACGTGACCGCTCCACAGAGGAAGAAGCTGACCACCGGGATAGAGATGTAGGGACATGCAGCGATGGAGCGAGGAGGGCAAGTATGATGGGGGAGGACGAGGGAGCCCAGCGGAGAGTGGGAGCGGAGCCATGTATACAGGGTGGGAGGGGAGCCATGTATATAGGGTGGAAGCAGAGCCATGCATATAGGATGGGAGGGTGGGAGCGGAGCCATGTATATAGGATGGGAGGGTGGGAGCGGAGCCATGTATATAGGATGGGAACGGAGCCATGTATATAGGAAGGGAGGGTGGGAGCGGAGCCATGTATATAGGATGAGAGGGTGGGAGCGGAGCCATGTATATAGGATTGGAGGGTGGGAGCTGAGCCATGTATATAGGATTGGAGGGTGGGAGCAGAGCCATGTATATAGGATTGGAGGGTGGAGTGGAGCCGTGTATATAGGATTGAAGGGGATGGGAGGGTGGAGTGGAGCCATGTATATAGGATTGGAGGGTGGGAGCAGAGCCATGTATACAGGATAGGAGGGTGGGAGCGGAGCCGTGTATATAGGATGGGAGGGTGGGAGCGGAGCCATGTATACAGGATGGGAGGGTGGGAGCGGAGCCATGTATATAGGATGGGAGGGTGGGAGCGGAGCCATGTATTCAGGATGGGAGGGTGGGAGCGGAGCCATGTTTATAGGATGGGAGGGTGGGAGCGAAGCCATGTGTATAGGATGGGAGGGTGGGAGCGGAGCCATGTATACAGGATGGGAGGGTGGGAGCCATGTATATAGGATGGGAGGTTGGGAGCGTAGCCATGTATATAGGATGGGAACGGAGCCATGTATATAGGATGGAAGGGTGGGAGCGGAGCCATGTATACAGGATGGGAGGGTGGGAGCCATGTATATAGGATGGGAGGTTGGGAGCGGAGCCATGTATATAGGGTGGGAGCGGAGCCATGTATATAGGATGGGAGGGTGGGAGCGGAGCCATGTATACAGGATGGGAGGGTGGGAGCCATGTATGTAGGATAGGAGGTTGGGAGCGGAGCCATGTATATAGGGTGGGAGCAGAGCCATGTATATAGGGTGGGAGCGGAGCCATGTATATAGGATGGGAGGGTGGGAGCAGAGCCATGTATACAGGATGGGAGGGTGGGAGCCATGTATATAGGATGGGAGGTTGGGAGCGGAGCCATGTATATAGGATGGGAACGGAGCCATGTATATAGGATGGGAGGGTGGGAGCGGAGCCATGTATATAGGATGGGAGAGTGGGAGCGGAGCCATGTATATAGGATGGGAGGGTGGGAGTGGAGCCATGTATACAGGATTGGAGGGTGGGAGCGGAGCCATGTATACAGGATGGGAGGATGGAGTGGAGCCATGTATATCGGATTAGAGGGTGGAGTGGAGCCGTGTATATAGGATTGGAGGGTGGGAGCGGAGCCGTGTATATAGGGTGGGAGCGGAGCCATGTATATAGGATGAGAGGGTGGGAGCGGAGCCATGTATAAAGGATGGGAGGGTGGAGTGGAGCCATGTATATAAGATGGAAGGGTGGAGTGGAGCCATGTATACAGGATGGGAGGGTGGGAGCGGAGCCATTGTATACAGGATGGAAGGATGGAGTGGAGCCATGTATATCGAATTAGAGGGTGGAATGGAGCCGTGTATATAGGATTGGAGGGTGGGAGCGGAGCCGTGTATATAGGGTGGGAGCGGAGCCATGTATACAGGATGGGAGGGTGGGAGCAGAGCCTCGTATATAAGGATGGGAGGGTGGGAGCGGAGCCATGTATATAGGATGGGAGGGTGGAGTGGAGCCATGTATATAGGATTGGAGGGTGGGAGCGGAGCCATGTATACAGGATAGGAGGGTGGGAGCGGAGCCATGTATATAGGATGGGAGGGTGGGAGCGGAGCCGTGTATATAGGATGGGAGGGTGGGAGCGGAGCCATGTATATAGGATGGGAGGGTGGAGTGGAGCCATGTATATAGGATGGGAGGGTGGGAGCGGAGCCATGTATATAGGATGGGAGGGTGGGAGCTGAGCCATGTATATAGGATGGGAGGGTGTGAGTGGAGCCATGTATACAGGATGGGAGGGTGTGAGCGGAGCCATGTATACAGGATGGGAGGGTGGGAGCTGAGCCATGTATATAGGATGGGAGGGTGGGAGCGGAGCCATGCATACAAAGGTGGGAGCAGAGCCATGCATAAATAAACTACATATTCTAGAATACCCGATGCGTTAGAATCGGGCCACATCTAGTATTTTTATAAATATGTGCAAATCATATCTACCAAAATTTAGCACCATGATGAAGTACAATATGTCACGATAAAACAGTCTCAGAATCAGTGGCATACGTTGAAATGTTCCAGAGTTATTACCAAATGAAGTGATATTGGTCAGATTTCAAAAATTTTGCCTGGTCACTAAGGTCAAAATTAGATCCGTCACTAAGGGGTTAATGAATTAAAATAATGTTGATGTAAACATGTTATAGTCAGCTCTGAGCACTTTATGACAGCTCTCCTGGATACCATCGTGTATAGCTAAAAACTGTAAAGGTCATGAAGAAAGATGTTGATTTTGGGGTTCTGTGTACTTAATACTTTGCACATCTCATGGATCACGGCTCTGTAGTATACAGTTATATGAAAATGTTTGGGCACCCCTATTAATCTTAAGCTTAATGTTTGATAAAAATTGGTGTTTTTGCAACAGCTATTTCAGTTTGATATATCTAATAACTATTGGACACCGTAATGTTTCTGCCTTGAAATGAGGTTTATTGTACTAACAGAAAATGTGCAATCTGCATCCAAACAAAATTTGACAGGTGCATAAGTATGGCCACCCTTATCATTTTCTTGTTTTAAATACTCCTACCTACTTTTTACTGAGTTACTGAAGCACTTTTTTTGGTTTTATAACCTCATTGAGCTTTGAACTTCATATCCAGGTGTATGCAATCATGAGAAAAGCTACTTAAAGTGGCCACTTGCAAGTTGTTCTCCTGTTTGAATCTCCTCTGAAGAGTGGCATCATGGGCTCCTCAAAACAACTGTCAAATGATCTGAAAACAAAGATTATTCAACATAGTTGTTCAGGGGAAGGATACAAAAAGCCGTCTCAGAGATTTAACCTGTCAGTTTCCACTGTGAGGAACATAGTAAGGAAATGGAAGAACACAGGGACAGTTCTTGTTAAGGCCAGAAGTGGCAGGCCAAGAAAAACATCAGAAAGGCAGAGAAGAAGAATGTGAGATCAGTCAAGGACAATCCTCAGACCACCTCCAGAGAGCTGCAGCATCAACTTGCTGCAGATGGTGTCACTGTGCATCGGTCAACTATACAACGCACTTTGCACAAGGAGAAGCTGTATGGGAGAGTGATGCGAAAGAAGCCGTTTCTGCAAGCACGCCACAAACAGAGTCGGCTGAGGTATGCAAAAGCACATTTGGAGAAGCCAATTTCTTTTTGGAAGAAGGTCCTGTGGACTGATGAAACCAAGATTGAGTTGTTTGGTCATACAAAAAGGCGTTATGCATGGCATCAAAAAAACACAGCATTCCAAGAAAAACACTTGCTACCCACAGTAAAATTTGGTGGAGGTTCCATCATGCTTTGGGGCTGTGTGGCCAATGCCGGCACCGGGAATCTTGTTAAAGTTGAGGGACGCATGGATTCCACTCAGTATCAGCAGATTCTTGACAATAATGTTCAAGAATCAGTGACAAAGTTGAAGTTACGCAGGGGATGGATCTTTCAGCAAGACAATGATCCAAAACACCGCTCCAAATCTACTCAGGCATTCATGCAGAGGAACAATTACAATGTTCTGGAATGGCCATCCCTGTCCCCAGACCTGAATATCATTGAACATCTGTGGGATCATTTGAAGAGGGCTGTCCATGCTCGGCGACCATCAAACTTAACTGAACTGGTATTGTTTTGTAAAGAGGAATGGTCAAAAATACCTTCATCCAGGATCCAGGAACTCATTAAAAGCTACAGGAAGCGACTAGAGGCTGTTATTTTTGCAAAAGGAGGATCTACTAAATATTAATGTCACTTTTCTGGTGAGGTGCCCATACTTATGCACCTGTCAAATTTTGTTTGGATGCAGATTGCACATTTTCTGTTAGTACAATAAACCTAATTTCAAGGCAGAAACATTACTGTGTCCAATAGTTATTAGATATATCAAACTGAAATAGCTGTTGCAAAAACACCAATTTTTATCAAACATTAAGCTTAAGATTAATAGGGGTGCCCAAACTTTTTCATATAACTGTATGTTAAAGTTTTGTATTCAATGCTTATCTATAGACTGCTACCATGGACATGTGTGTGCAAATTTACACAGCACATGAGTCCAGTCATGGTCTTTCAAAATAGCAAGATCTTGTTTTGAGATCGTCACGTACATTACTGTAAATTTTCTTTTAAAGTCTATAGGCAAGCAGAATAACATGACTGGTGTCAGTGAGACTTCTGATTTTCCTTGGGCTACAGGGTGGCCAAAGCTGTAAAGATTTGGCTACAATCAGAAGAGTGTTCCAATAAATAAATACATTCCAATGTTAGGAAATATTGATTTAACCTTTACATATCTGCAAATGTGAAATACTTGGCCTGTAGTTGACAAACACATTTGTAGCAAATTGTGAGAAAGGTGCTGTTCACATGCCCAATTTGCAATTCTGGTAAGTGTGGACACTGTGCTACGGGTCGGGCTTACCCTGGATTGACATAACTAAGTGACTATCTGGTACTCGCTAGAGCCTCTGATGGAGAGGATTGGCTTAGCCGCAGGTAGCCACTAGGTACTGTTGTCATATGCAACAGATTAGGACTTCTATATTATAAGTAAAAGGAGGACTTTATGCTGACCTGACAGTAGATGGCTATGTTGTGTAATGTTTCCTTCTGTTTAATGTATAGTATAAGAATTAGTCTCTTCTGTGTTTAGTTTCACTTTCGTTTTGTTCATGTTAGCTGATGAAATGCTGTAATGTCTGTGCATTATTCCTTCACCTCATGTTCAGAGAAGTAAACGCTTGTTATCCCATGCAACCTGCTCTGTGAAGTTTCCGCTGCAAAGGTGTGGATTCAGAAGCTGTGCAATAGGTTATGGGCCCAGGCACCCAGACACCCAGACCCAGGCACCCAGTTACAGCGTACCCAGATACAGAGAATCCAGACACCACAGATACCCAGGACATTGGAACGCTCAGCAAGACCCTGGTGAATGCAGAAGAATTCTTCAGTGCAAGTCTCTCCAAACAAGTAAGATAAGTTAAAAATGATGAATAGCACAGAGCTAAAACTCACAGTAGCTAAACTGAATGATGAGAACTATCAGCTATGTAAGTTCAAAGTAGAGATGTTATTGTCTCAAGATGATTTATGGGAAGTAATCACTACAGATAGACCTGATGAAGATAATCAGACATGGGATAAGAAAAATAGACAAGCGAGAGCTACCATCAGCTTATTAGTGGATGATGCTCAATTAATACATATAAGAAATGAAGAAACAGCGAAAGGAATGTGGGAACAATTAAGAAAGCTATATGAGAGACCCAGCTTAAATCACAAGTTATTTCTACTAAAAAAGCTGTACAATATGAGACTAAATGCAGACAGTTACATGTAAAAGCATATATTCTCTATGATGGAAGTGATATTACAGCTAAGATCTATTGGTGAAGACATTAAAGAAAGCCATATAGCAGCAATTTTATTGTGCAGTTTACCAGATTCATATACAGCTTTAATAAATGCACTAGAGACAAGACCAGAAACTGACATTACATTAGAGTTTGTGAAGACCAGACTCATAGATGAATATCAGAGAAGGAAAGAGCAAATAAATGATTCTTCTACTGAAAAAGATAATGGAAATGCTCTTAAAGCTACAGAACTTAAAAAACCCTATAATAAAGAGACAAGAGAATGCTTCAGATGTAAGAAAAAAGGTCATTTAAAGAAAGACTGTACTATATGGAAAGCAGAACAGAAATTACACTATAAAGATAATATACAGAAGGTGAAAAACACAATTTCTGATTCATGTGAAAATAATTGGAATGGCACATTTAAAGTAACTGATAAGAAATCATCACTTGGTTGGTTTATTGATTCAGGAGCAACGAGTCATATGACAAGTGACAAGAATTTCTTTACTGATCTTGATTTAAATAAGAAAGAAGCCATTTATCTTGCAGATGGAAGCAAAATAACCGCAGAAGGTATCGGACAAGGTATGCTAAATTGTTCAAACAAGTTCGGACAAGATTCAAAGATATTTGTACAGGATGTGTTGTATGTTCCAAAATTGGAAGGCGGATTATTATCTGTGAAACGTTTAACAGCAAAAGGACTTACAGTAAAATTCAAAGATAATGAGTGTGCAATTCTTGCAGGAAACAAGTTGATAACCAAAGTCAAGGCAGATGAGCAATTATATCATTTTGACAAAGCAAAGGAACAGATGAAGGTATGTACACATGATCACAAAAACTGTATTCACATGTGGCATAGACGTCTAGGACATAGACACCCGGACAGTATAAGGGAACTACAGAGAAAAGAATTGACAAAAGATTTAAAGATATCAGATTGCTCAATTACCATAAGATGTGAATGTTGTATAAAATCCAAAGCCACAAGGATATCTATTCCAAAAGAAAGAGAGATGAAAAGCGAAAAACCACTTGATTTGGTGCATACTGATGTATGTGGACCCATGAAAGTGACTACATCAGGAGGAAATAGATACATGTTGACTTTTATAGATGACTACTCAAGATACACAGTCACATACTGAATTAAGAACAAAAGTGAAGTTTTTGATAAACTTGTAGACTATGTAACAAGATCAAGTAACAAATTTCAAAGGAAGAAAATTGTCATCAGAAGTGATAATGGAGGTGAATTTACAGGTCACAGAATAGAAGACTACTTAAGACAAAATGGAATAGAATATCAGAAAACTGTTCCATACACACCTGAACAAAATGGAGTAGCAGAAAGGAAAAACAGAACTCTAACAGAAATGATGAGATGTATGCTGACAGATTCTAAACTACCAGAGAAATATTGGGGTGAGGCAGCAATGACAGCTACATATCTACAGAACCGACTTTTTTCCAGAAAACTGAAGAAAACTCCATATGAACTGTGGCAAGGTATGAAACCAAGTGTCAATCATTTAAAAGTTTTTGGATGTAAAGTTTTTATATTCATTCCAACAGAAAAACGTTCCAAACTTCAAAACAGATCCATGGAAGGAATATTCGTTGGATATAGTGAAAACTGCAAAGGATATAGAATCCTAGATCCCAAAACAGACAGAGTTACAGTGAGTAACAGTGTGACATTCATTGAAGATTTAAATGAAGACATTATGATTTCAGTTGAAACAAAAAATGAGAAAAACAATAGTGACATAACTGAAGAAATATCTGATGAGAAAGAAGTAGAAATGAATGAAGAACAAAATACTGAAAGTGAAGAATCACAACTACAAACAGACACAGAACCAAGACGTTCAATAAGAGAGAACAAAGGAAAACCACCAAAACGCCTCTCATACAAGGCAAGTACAAGAAAAATGTATGAATCTGTCTCTTGGGAAGACATAGCTCGACTTCCAGAAGAAGAAGACTATGATGAAACATTTGCTCCAGTTGTCAAACACGCTACAATAAGAACTTTACTTAAGGTGCTGCCACACTTAGTGATCTCGTTAGCGATCTCAATAACGACGCAAGCTAATGAGTTCGTTTTTGTGATCGTTTTAATGTCGCTAGTAGCTGCCACACTTAGTGATCTCGTTAACGACGCATAAGCGGTTAGCGATCTCATTAACGACTTTAACGGTCATTGCGATGTAAAAAACAGCGCACATCGCTCACAAAAGGTGCCAGACACAGCGATATAGGCTCACCAGCGGGACGCCAACGATCTAAATACGGTCCAGAACTCAAGTGAACGATCAGCGAGATCACAGCAGGGGCCACGTCGTTGCTACATGCCACACACGTTAGCGTCACGAACGAGATCGCTAAATAGTGACGTATTTTAGCGATCTCGTTAGCGACGCTGTTTAGTGTGGCATACCCTTTAACCTACAGTTGCAGCAATGGAAAAGATGGAACTAAGACATCTGGATGTAAAGACAGCTTTTATGAATGGAGATTTAACAGAAGACATTTACATGGAACAACCTCCAGGATTCAAAGATGAAAGAAATCAAAACAAAGTTTGCAAACTACAGAAAAGCATATATGGTTTAGCGTGGAATGAGAAAATCACAGAAGTACTAACAAATGAAAAATTTCAAAGAAGCAAAGCTGATCCATGCTTGTATACAAAAAGGCTGAGTAATAGATGGATTTATGTACTCATATATGTAGACGACATTTTGATTTGTTTTAAACAAGAAAGGGATAAAGAAAACATTCTAAAAATCCTGAAGCAACATTTTGAAATCAAAGACTTAGGAAATGTGAAACAGTACCTAGGAATACAGATAGAAAGACAAGAAGTACTGTGGTTGAGACGATTGTTGACAGAATTGGGACAATCACGCTTGGAACCAACAAAACTCAAAGAGGACCAAGGAGTCTTAAAGTTGGAGTATTGCCCTACTGAAGAAATGACAGCGGACATTTTCACGAAGGCGTTGAATGCTGATAAACATCAGAGACTAATAAAAAAGTTGGGTTTGATTGAATAAGTCCTTACTGTTGAGAAAGGGTGTTGTCATATGCAACAGATTAGGACTTCTATATTATAAGTAAAAGGAGGACTTTATGCTGACCTGACAGTAGATGGCGATGTTGTGTAATGTTTCCTTCTGTTTAATGTATAGTATAAGAATTAGTTTCTTCTGTGTTTAGTTTCACTTTCGTTTTGTTCATGTTAGCTGATGCAATGCTGTAATGTCTGTGCATTATTCCTTTACCTCATGTTCAGAGAAGTAAACGCTTGTTATCCCATGCAACCTGCTCTGTGAAGTTTCCTCTGCTAAGGTGTGGATTCAGAAGCTGTGCAACAGGTACCACTCCTGCACAGTCCCCGTGTCTGCAGCAGCTGACCGGAGGGTCATAGGCATGGGTATGAGGTACAGGGGGATGAAGGCAAAGACGTGGTCAAACAATTCAAGGTCAGGGCAGGCAGCACAGGTTCAATATACATAGCCGAAATCAGGAGCAGAGAAATCAGGAAAAACAATAAACGAGCCGGGACAATAACAGGAGAGGCAGAACGAACATGCACAAACAGGAACTAAAGACAAACTACTGAGAACCTACATTCAGGCAAGGAGTGGTGGGAGGAGCTGCCTAAAAAATCCTGCTGCCTAGGGATTGGCTAGGGAAACTAAACTTTGCAGAACACAAGTGGTTAAGTTCCTGCAAAGTCTGGCTGCGCCCCCTATCACTAAGTGAAGAGTCACCAGCAGCAGTAAGATGCACCATAGCTGGAAATGCTGGAAGAGGCTGCTCACCGAGATGACCTGAGACTGGGAGGAGCAGAGCGGTGACTGCAGTGAGTAGGGAGGTGCTTACATGCGAAAGGCTGGCGTGACACAGTTGTTATCTGTTTGTAACATCCAGTATTAAAAGAAAAACTGAATCTGTTACAAATGCAGCAAAAACAGATGCACACATTGACTTCCACTTGTAATAAATTTGTTCTTTCTGTGTCCTACACATGCATAGACTGGTCTGCTTTCGGATGGCATAACAGATGAATATCTGTTATGATCCACTTCCCATACACTTCAATGTAAAAAAAAAAATGATCCAGTTGCTATCTTTTTTTTCTATGGACAAAAAAGTTGTTCAAACTATGTTTTTGATTCAGCTGAAAAGCGGATTGTAGCTGGAAAGGGGGCAAGCAAAAGACATTTTGGAACCATTTTATCCTCATTTAAATGAATGGATCTTGGACCAGATCATTTTATTTCCATTTTTGTCATGCCAAAATAGATACAAAAATGGAAATAACTACTTGACATGTAAACATAACCTAAGAAAAATATTTTAATAACTTGTATCCTTTACAGCTAATGAAATAAATCAACACATGGGTGTACCCTATATGGCTATAGCTAAAAAATCAGATTGGTGAGGTCTAACCAGTGGAATTAATTTTGAGACCAGAACTGTGCAATGCTTGGTCACTTTTCATTTAAGGCTATGTGAGATACAGAAACAGCTGAGCTTTTCCATATCTTCTATAGATTTCCCTTATCTACCACATTCTTCATTGGATAGTAGCTATGCAGGTGCAGCTACTTCACTGCCAGGAAAATGGATATGGACATGCCATAATAATCATCAGTCGGAAAACACCTAAGCAGTGAAGTGCTAGGTGTATACATAAGCATGGTAAATCAACCTGATATATAGAATAATTCATCATCTCTACAGTGATGCTGTACTGTACAGACAGCGAGCACATGGGTCAGATTCCCAGGCTGCTGTTGGTGACAGCTGTTTCCTGCAGCCTGATGTCACCTTGAGGGACATAGAGCACACTTCTTCCTGCAGAAACTTTGTGGGTTAAGTGATCTTTCTCACGCCCCAAGACTGGCAGCTGGACACCATCTGGGGAAAGTTATGGGGCAAAAAAGGTAAGCCATAATAATCATTATATATAATATAGTAGTAAACTTTATATTGCTACAAACATACCTGTCATAACTTTGATGACTCAAGCATGGCAGTACATAGTACTAGAAAAGAGTAGGGATACTACTGATCTCAAACTGGTAGCAGTCTTTTCCATTGGATCTCTTCTCTACAGTAAGTTCCTCATTTCCCTATCTCACTACATACTGTATCGATGACAGTGGATCATTATGTGCTTAAAGTGTGGGAAGTATTCAGGAAATCTGGAAGACGCTCATAAAAGTAAGGCAAGAACATGCAAATTTCTCAAAAGATATTGCCATTGGTTATAACCCCCACACTATTCCAATACTGCACTCTGAGCCATGGTGCCATTTTTACACATGACACCAGACTGTGTGACTCATCAGTGTGACAGAGATGGACATCACATTGGTGAAAGTTGTGCAAGAGGTAATGGGGCCCACTTCTTCATTCTGATGAATTATTGGACTGCGGCGGGCACGTATACTATTCTCTCACAGGGATCCTCCTCTGTCTGTGTCCTCCAGTGCAGTGTGACATCATTCTGTGTGGAAATACACAGGAAACATATGTGATATCATTTCATTTGCCTTTAGTCTATATGGAAATATAGCAGAACAAATTCTGGATTGAGCAGATAATAGACATCAAGCCATGAACAGAATATTTGACAATTGTATAGCAGGAGTATTGGCATGTACCTGCTGGTAAGTGAATGGCAGACCATTTGGAAGAATAGGAAACCCAAAAGCAAAAACACCGAAAGTATGGTCATAGGAAGGTCAGAACAGAAGAAGGTCATGAAAGTAAAAAACATTTATTTAACAAACAATTGGTTAAATGGTGGCACTGGAGAAAACGGGTGCACAAACTACACAAAAACAGCTAATAAATATACTTGAGTTAAATGTACAGATGATAAAAAAATCTCTCAAGCACAGCAGAAAAAGCATATGTACAGAAAGGGATAAATGGAGCAATTGCGTGCAAATATGTAGTATCTGACGAAGGACTTGATCGGAAATGTGCGTTGGGCCGCGTTACTGCACCCACCAGTGTGACCATACAGGTAACTGCTTACTACAGCAACCTTTAGCCATGTATTTATTCACTTTTGTGCTTGTCATTTTTTAACTACACTTCATCTTGCATTGTATATTGGCTAGCTGTGTCTATACTAACCAGCAGGTCTGCATAATGGCACAATTATATACAGTTCTTTCCCACTTCTCTGCAATATATATATATATATTATATATATACGAATATATACACTGCACAAAAAAATAAAGGGAACACTTAAACAACAGAATATAGCTCCAGGTAAATCAAACTTCTGTGAAACCAAACTGTCCACTTAGGAAGCAACACTGACTGACAATATCACATGCTGTTGTGCAAATGGAATAGACTGTCACATGTTCAGTGTGAACCTGCTTTCATCTGTGAAGAGCCCAGGGAGCCAGTGGCGAATTTGCCGATCCTGGTGTTCTGTGGCAAATGCCAAGCTTCCTGCACGGTGTTGAGCTGTGAGCACAACCCCATCTGTGGATGTCGGGCACTCAGACCATCCTCATGGAGTCGGTTTCTAACAGTTTGTGCAGACAAATGCATATTTGTGGCTGCTGGAGGTCATTTTTCAGAGCTCTGGCAGTGCTCCTCCTGTTCCTCCTTGCACAAAAGCGGAGGTAGCAGTCCTGCTGCTGGTTTGTTGCCCCTCTACGGCCCCTCCACATCACCTGGTGTACTGGCCTGTCTTCTGGTAGTGCCTCAAGCCTCTGGACACTACGCGACAGACACAGCAAACCTTCTTGCCACAGCTCGCATTGATGTGCCATCCTAGATGAGCTGC